>BOPN01009812.1:23649-26149 GCA_017312705.2 Penaeus japonicus
ACTTGTGGAAAGCAATTGCAATTTTTTTTTGTCTTAATGACACTGTAATATATGATAGTACAGCCGAGTGGGTTACCCGACACCAATATAATTGCTACTTTACACACTACGTAAACAAAGGCAGCAGGAACATACATAATGACGAATACATACAAAGCACATGTACGCATCACATTAAACTTAAAGAAAAGATATAATATACTCATAAAATATAATTATACAACGCATAGATGACATGATGACCTTACATGACACATGCACAACACACTGAACTACACAACATATACATGCACATCATGCAATAAAGTTAGACAAAGTGAAGATGAGACAATAAGTTTTCAATGATACGTGCAAAACAAAGTAAACTTAAATGTTATAATGACATGACACATGGAACTCTTATAACATAACCAAAATACAACGCACGCACGCACACAACAGAATAAACATGGAAGCCAAGCAGGCGAAATAAACTAAAACACGAAACAAAGACGAAAGGAAACTTACGCGCTAAATAAAGACGAAACAAACTAACACACGAAAAAAAAAGGAAACTACTCACGAAACAAAGACGAAAAGAAACTAACACACGAAACAAATAAGAAGTGAAACTTACACACGAAACAACGATGAAATAAACTAACACACGAAATAAAGACGAAACAGACTAACACCCGAAATAAAGAAGAAAGGAAACTAACACAGGAAAAAAAAGACGAAACAAAGTAACACACGAAACAAAGAAGAAAGGAAACTAATACACGAAACAAAGCCGAAACAAAACTAACACACGAAACAAATAAGAAGTGAAACTTACACACGAAACAAAGACGAAATAAACTAACACACGAAGTAAAGACGAAACAAAGTAACACACGAAACAAAGGGACGAAAAGAAACTAACACACGAAACAAAGCCGAAACAAAACTAACACACGAAACAAAGACGAAAAGAAACCAACACACGAAACAAAGAGACGAAATGAAACTTACACAAGACGGAAACAACGACGCTGACTTCGACAGGCTCAGCCACTCCTCCAGAGGGTCTTTCAGCATCCTGAGATGAAGCGGGCGGAACTTGCGAAGAATTAGCAGAGTGTCCCCTCGAAGCCATTGTGTCGCCATTTCCGCGCGCTCCAGCCTGCACATGCGACGGGGCAATCTCGACCGTCTCATCTGCCGAGTTGGTGAAGTTCCAGGCGAAGGGGGGGAGGCCGTCTGGGCCCTCGTCGAGATCGGGGGGGATTTGGACGGCTCGGCACGTGTAGCGCTGCCCGTCGTCCTGCACGCGCGCTCGTAACCGCACGCGGCTGCGGACGTTCCACAGCAGCGGCGATAAGGAGGACGCCAGCACCTCGTCCTCCTGTTGGCCTGAAGGGGACGGGCGGGGTTACCGGCGTCCTCAGACGTGTAAGCACTTATGCTGTGGGTGTGTGTGCACTGCCACACACACACGCACGCACACACACACATACACACACACAGACGCACACACAGACACACTCACTCACACACACACACACACATATATGGATATATATATATATATATATATATATATATATATATATATATATATATATATATACACACACACACACACACACACACACACACACACACACACACACACACATACGCACACACACACACACACACACACACACACACACATACACACACACACACACACACACACACAGAGGTCCATCCCCACCCAGCATATCCGTCCCCTGTCTCTCGAGGCTACAGACTCACCCGGGTCCAGCTTGAGGCCGTTGCGGAGCCACGAGACCCTGGGCACCGGCCGCCCCTTTTCCACCAGGCACTCGAGTGTGAGGGCGCTGCCCGCCCGCGCCTGCACCACAGCCCCGTCGCGCCGCCCGTTGATGCTGATGCTCTCGGGTGGAACTAGAGTGGGCGCGGTCAAAGGGAAAACAACTTTCTTTACAGACCATTCTTTAGATAGGTGTATACTGTATGTTTATGTATGTATGTATATATATATATATATATATATATGTATATATATATATATATATATATATATATATATATATATATATATATATATATATATATATATATATGTATATGTGTATGTGTGTGTGTGTGTTTGTGTGTGTGTATAAGTATATATATCTATATCTGCGAGTGTACGTGCATGCATCTGTATATATATATATATATATATATATATATATATATATATATATATATATATATATATATATATATATATGTATTTGTGTGTATGTATCTCTGTCTGTATATTGGGTATATATGTGTTTGTGTGTACACGCATTTATACATACATATATAAAATTATATATGTATTATTGAATATTGCATGCAACTTAACTACCATAAACCGCATGCCGGAGAGCAAGATCATCACTAAGCGCGACTCCATTTCCCAAGAAAGATCTTCACCTTTAACGTTGTCGCATTAGGAAATAGCAAAGGAAGTATCGCCCTGGAGCTTCTACGGAATTAA
>BOPN01009813.1:20000-28671 GCA_017312705.2 Penaeus japonicus
TGTTGATACAAAAGTAGCCTTGAAAATAAGTTTGAAGTATTGTGCTGGTGTTTATCTTTTTCTTTTTTCTAATCTTCTAGTATCATGGGAGTTAATTGCGATATTTAGCATCCTCGTTCAAAAATGAATGTTTTTTACAGATTTCTTTGTATTCATATAACAGTTCATTACTTACGTCTATGAACTTTAAAATATTCATATTGGAAGATGTAGCGGGCATTCATTACAGTTACCTGAGTGCTGTACCTACATAAATGAGAGAAAAAAAAAAAAAAAACGAAAAGAACATACATATTTGAAGAGCGCTACGTGGAGGAAGATATCGAACTCCGCGGTGAGCAATACATTCTGTTGCCTGTGTTGCAACGTTTAGAAGTACGAGAATTTAGGGATTCATAACGATGAGGATGCCTAGCGAGGGAAAGGAGTAAGGGCATTAGGCAGCAATGGTGTGGTGTGTTATGCCTCTCACTCGTCACTGTGTGTTCTGTTTCGAGTCGCATTGGCGCCAACTTTAATCCTTGATGCCCGGTATATGTGTCCTGGTGGTACGTCAACGAGGATTCTGAGCTGCTATAAATCTCATCATTCTTTATTTCTCAGGTTATGTGAAGGTAAGTAAAGGGTTCGCTTACCTGGTATGCGTAGTGTATTTCTTTCCTAGCATATCACATCATATTAAACAGGGTTGGTATTTAATGGAGAAGTGGATGTTTCAGCAATAGAAAACAACGTGACCGCTTGTCATTAAATATGATTCATTATTAATATCATTATTATTATTGTTATTATTGATATTATCATTATCATCATTATATATGTATGCACACACACACACACACACACACACATATATATATATATAATTTTCATTCTTTCTTTTCTTTCTTTTTCTTTTCTTTTCTTTATCTTTTTTTTCTCTTCTCTTTTTTTGTATTAACTTAGAGTGAAATCGCATCGCTGTCTGCTACCAGCCATGACATCGACTGATGTTGTGCCTGTCAATGACTAATCACCGTATTTGCTGCTTGTCAGGTCATGTTTATAGCAACGCATAACTACCTCATGTTGTACCTTCCTGATTCCGCATCATTGTTGGAATTTATTTGATTTCATGCTAATTGTTTTTCCGGCATGGCAAATGAATCATGTGGAAAAATTTATAGAAAATCTCCTTTGAGTGTTAACTTTGCGAAAATCAGACGATAGCCTTAGGGTAGTAATTGTAACTGTCAGTCCAGAAGTGAGAATGTGTACATGCTCCTCTGCATTGATGAGATTTGATTAATCTAATGTCTAACTAGCTCGACATTTACCCTCGTGTTATCAAAATAAACATTTCAGTCCTGGGCGACGCGCAAGAAAACCGTCTGAGACATTCTCGGTCTGCTCGCATGAATTATACTCCACGACAGTTGTAACACACACACACATGCGAGAAATAAATTGATAGTAATGATAATAATGAAATAAACAAAATCAAATATATCTATGCCAGATGTGAATAACTAGAAAGCGGACAGTGAAATTTCGCGGGGGTTTAACGAAAACACTTGGCCTGTTAGGCTCCTTTGTGTGTCAGGTTCACAAACACTACTGGCTGCTTGCTGTTGACTGCGTATCAACAGATGTCTTGATCTGAGGACCCTTGACCACTATGGTGCTAAAAGTAGGATGTGGAGTAAGGCTAAATCAGACTAGCTGTGATCACAGGATGATACGAAGAATATAACAACCCTCCCTAAATGACTGTTGTTTTGACAAAATCATCCGAAGAATAGAAATTCGAATGATATTGCATAAACCACCAATATATTGTTGATCTGAATTTCTTGAATCATGCATTTATGAGTGTGAAGGGAATATAATTCAATACTATTTTTTAACTTCAAATTTTCAGACACCATGGAAAAAAAATTGCAATAAAAAATAATTCAAGAGGAGCCACCAGGCTATGCAAGTCCTTGCTTTACCTGGATTGAATACCGACAGATAGTGACAAAAGAAAAAAAATAGAAATGAGAAAGAGAGAAAATCGAATCGAGATAAGGATGGTAGAATAGGGAAGGAAACTGATAAGGGGGAAAGATGAGAAGAGACGGAATGGGGAAATACAAAGACTGTAAGAGACCACATTGCCTCTCGATTCATTTAGCTGAACAGATGGACCCACTTTTGGATAGCAGTGGTAAGTAAGACACACTGTCTTTGTCCGCTTGGTCCATTTGGTCACCGCAAATGAGCGCCTCGTTCTCTCTCTCCATTGATGTTCCTGTTTCAGGAGCTCTGTCTGTTGGCTTGGTGGTTTATAACGTTGGCTTTTAGCTTTGCCGTTATGAAGATATGTAAACATTCCAAAGAAAGTTTATAGATTCATGTTTATCTTTTAATTATCTGGCTCTTCCACCTTCAACGATGTTTAAGACATATTCTTGCAAGTTTGTGAGGTATTGGTTCAAACTAGATTAGTATTTCTTTGTTTGATGATTGCTTTTTTGCCTTCCCTAAGGAGCCAGTAAGCTAATAAAGTATATATTATATACCTATTAATTATGATCGCCACTAACTTTCCATAATTACTTAATAAGGGAGGATTGAAGTAAGACTTGTCGCCGGTGTGTAACTATATTTAATATCTAAGGGAACCGGTGTCATGTGAGAGAGATAACAAAGTTTCGCTAATCCATTCTTTAGCAATATCATCAGTGAAGCAAATAGATAGATATAAATAGTCCACATTCCGTTATATGAAAGCACACCTTTCATTGGCAAAGTGCTAACGCTAGACTATCCTTAGAACTAAAAGATAATATCATTAGAGAAAGGTTTATTGTATCTTTTACTAAAGAGGTACCGAGCATATTGCACTAAGTATTCGTGTTGGATTCCCTTGCTCTTCGTGTGTGCAGTGTGCATTCTGATTATCTGAGTATAAGAAATATGATAAGGCTTCATAATGTAATTGCTCCGGAAATCGTATCATGTCTGGAAGAAAAATATTGCAGAATTGGAAATCAAGAAAACCTAATATGATACTGCACACCAAATACATCTGCAGTTATTATCAGATCATCCAGCTTAGCGCTGCCAAGGAAAACCGCTCTTTAGTTTCTCACAAGAAAGAGTATTTGCCTTCGAAAGAGGCTTTGTCTTTCTTGTGTAAGACCAGGTGAAGTTCCATGTGTGTGTGTGTGTGTGTGTGTGTGTGTGTGTATATATATATATATATATATATATATATATATATATATATATATATATATACATATGTGTGTGTGTGTACACAGACACACGCACACAAACACTGAATTTGGCAACGGCTGACTCTGTTTTTCAATTTAGTGATGATCTGTGCTCACAAACTGATAGCGTGGCCTTCGGCTCACCCTTAGGAAGTCTAAACCTCCTAACTTATTGTTTACGTTTGAAATTGAATATGATCCGAAAATTCTATTTTTAGACATCCACATAATGGATGCTAACGTCAGCTTCACAACAACATCGGTGTAAAGAAAACTTACTTTTTCTGGGTTGGCCTAAACTAAAATTCATATTGAATAACATTTCAACACTGAGCAACAGAGTCTACAATATCTGTTCAGAATACGTTAGCTTTCATCACGAGGTGAATTTCTTACACAATTACTTCACACAGAACTCATACCCCAAGCAAAAACTTCTATAGGATATTAAGAAAAGACGAAAAAAAAGCACTCCCCTCTTACTCCTGTTCTGATGGTTTTAATGATGAATATTACATGACAAAGCCATAGCTTGGACATTTAAGTAAGAAAGAAATTGCAAAACTTCAGTGACAACTTCCCACAAATGATATTTTTAGAAACACACTGTGATACAACAATAATGTTCAGCTAAGAAAACCATCAGTATATGCAATCACAGAACAACTAATCACAGAATATGGTTTTTATATTTCAAATTCCTCACACAGACTTAACCTCATAATCTTGAAATTACTGTTTATCTCAAGGATAAAGCTATATCAACAACACAGCATCTACTATCCCATTACATAACCAGTGATTTGATTGTAAGATTTAATTGTAAGATTTCACATCTATTGGTTTTACATTTTGTCATTATTTTATATCCTTTCTTCTACTGATTATGACTCGATTTTTTTTCTTGCTTACGTTTTATCGTTACCTTTTTATTTTTCTTACTAACTATTATATTTCATGCTCTACCAAATTACTTTTATATATCCCTTTTAGTATTATATTTTGTTTAAATTGGACTTGTGTATCTATATATCTATATGCCTATATGTGTATGTGTGTGTGCTGTATGTATATATATATATTTTTTTTTTTTTTTTGGTAACTATGGTGATGGACGGTGATGGATACTTGTTATGGTAATTATTGGTGGTGATAACTGTAGTGACAAAAAAAATATGTGAGGAAAGACAGTAGGGAGAGAGAGACGGAGAGAGAGAGGGGGGAGGAGGGAGGGGAGAGAAAGGGTAGGAGAGAGAGAGGGAGGGAGAGAGAGAGAGAGAGAAAGAGAGAGAGAGAGAGTACCAGAAAGAGAGAGAGAACAGACAGAAAGAAAGAGAGAAAGAGCCAGGAAGAGAAAGAGAGATAGAGAGTACAAGAAAGAGAGAGAGAAAGAGAGAGAGCCAGGAAAAGAGAGAGAGAGAGAGAGAGCGAGAGAGAGAAAGAGGTAGAGAGAGAAGGGGAGATCAATTCTCAAGATAAACATCTATAAATAAATAAAAAGATACAGACAGAGACAGCTATAGAGTTGATTCCATTATATTTAAAAAAAAAAAAAAAAAAAAAACAGTCCTGGATATACTCATGAATTCCAAGAGGCTACTTACCAAAAACAAGAAACACATCAGTGGAAATAAAACCGACTGTCTCATAAAACAAAATTCTAGATTATCAAAGTCATCTCTTGACCAGAACATTTACACGACAAAGTGTGGTATTTTCATATTGGTTGATTGAAACTCACTGAGCTTGCTTTTTAATCCCTTTTATTGCATGCTCTCTAAATATCAGCTTAAAAGGCAACCCTTCCTCTTCAAAATGAGTCCGAATTTTGCAAGGAACAAATGTAAGTTGTATTATTATTGACTGATTCGATAATAATAAAAATCTTAAAACGAATAAAAGAAAGAAGTAAACAGAGTTTCTCTTGATCTGTGCTGCTCGCATGTTGTATGTTGGGAATGTAGCATTATATTCAACAACAGTGCTACCGAACCGAAATACAATAGATAAATTCACTTAAGCATTAGAATAGAGATATAAGGTATTGAATTAAAGGTCAAGCCGACCACAAAGCACGAACTGGTGAAGAATGTTACAAACTTAATGTTTTACTAATTTACTTTTAATATCCTGTTTTGTGAGGTCCATATATATTTATATAATTTTCTTGGTTTTCCTTTCGTGTTTATCTTATTCTGGCCTCCAAGCTTTTATAATCCAAATTCTCTGAGACTTATCAAACCAATGAAAATGTACTATTCAGCCAAATAATTTTAAAAACAGAACATTTTTATTTCCTTATTATTATATGAATCAAGTTCTAAAGTTTTGTGCCAGATTCTTGTTTTGTACCTGTTTATAATATGTAAAAACTTGTGTTACAACTTGCAGAAGACCTGTTTAAAGTAAATGTAAATTTAAATTATTCACCAAGAAATAGAGTTATTCATCCAGCAGAAGTGAGAACATTTTTTTTTTTTTTTTTCAGAAATGAGTATTTTGTCGACGTTATTACAACCGCAAGACAGCTTTAGGCAGCTGTGTGGTACTTAGGAAAACACCAAATCATTATTTTTTCTTTCATCGTTCTATGAATTTAACATTCTAATCACACATTTACTAAAGGCTTTAAACTTTCAAATTCAAGTTCAAATTCTTGATACAATATATTCAATATCAAATCTCACAGTATAACTTTTTTTTTTTCCAAGGAATCAGATACACCGGATAATGTTATCAAAACTAATATCGATTTTACCCACTTATTTGACATCTAGTATTCAAAAAGCACATATTCATTACCCCAATCGAAATTACAATGTAATAATTCATCAAAATGTGTTTTAAGACTTGCACACACACACACACACACACAGACACACACACACACACACACACACACACACACACACACACACACACACACACACACACACACACACACACACACACACACTGACAGGAACCAATATTGTACATTAATTGAGAACACTCCGAAAGTTAATAAGACATGAATATGCAAATTGCACATGCTCGTGAAGGAGCAGTATGCGTTCACACGACACCGGGAAGATAATCTGAGCATAACAGGAAACTATCTGATTCTAATTTTGTTCGCTTCTTTCAAATGAAAATGGATACCTTTCCAATAGAAAGGTCCATTGTCCTTTTTTTTTCTCGAATATCTTTGTGTGGTATTTGGTGAATTGTAGTGTAATTAGGAAAGGAATTCCATGTCTACTTGCTTTGGAGTTATGGATCTCCTTTCCATTATAATTATTGTGTATATCAAACTTGTTATTATCATTATCATTATCATTATTATCATTATTATTATTATCATTATTATTATTATCATTATCATCATTATATTGCTATCAACTGAATTAATATTACTCATACAATCATTAATATTATTCATATTTTTATCGATATTATTGTTATTATCATTATTATTATTATTGATGGTATTCTAATTGCTATTATTATTTTCATTATGATAATAAAATTGACAATGATTTTAACAACATCATTAATAATGATATTAAAGATGATAATGATGATAATACTAGCGATGATAATACTGATAATGATAATGATAACAACAATAGTAATAACAATAACAACAGCAATAGTAATAATAACGATGATAATAATAGAAATAATAATGATGATAATAATAATAGTGATTACAATATCAACTGATAAGGATAATAATTATTGATAATGATACTAATGATGATTACAATAACGATACTGATTGTAATAAAAATGACAATGAGAATAAAAATTAAGGTATTGAAAATAAGAGTAATAAAACTGATATTGATAATTATGATAGCTAAATTCATTTTTGATATAATAATACTGATGATATAAATAATCATAATAAGGATGACTATGATAATAATGATTATTACTTCTATCATTGATATCATTACTGATATTTTTGCTATTATCATGATAATAAGAATATTTTTGTTGTTGTTGTTTTTACTGTCAGCTTTAGCATTCGCATTATTATCCATTATCCTTATCATTGTTATCATTATTGATATTATTGTCATTATTGTGATTAATATTATCATTATCATTATCATCATTATTATCATAATTACAATTATCATCATCATTATCATTAATGTTATTATTATCATCCTTATTATCCTTATCATCCTTATTATTACTGATATTATTATTATTATTATCTTTATCATAATTTTTATTATAGATATCTTTATCTTTATTATTATCATCATTACTGTAACATTAATTATCTTTATAACTATCGTTATTATTTTCATCATCATTATCATCATTATAAACATTATTGCTATGATGATAATAGTAATGATTATTATCATTATTGTTATATTATTACTAATATAATACTGATATTCATGATAATGATGATATGGATTATAGTAATGATGATGATTATTATAACTTCTATTATGAGATTCTATTATTTATTATCGTTTTTGTTATGTTTACAACTTTTATTATTGCTATTGATATTATTGCTGCTATTATTATTATCGTTTTCATTACAGCTATTATTATTATCATTATTATTTTCATTCGAATTATTATTACTATTTCTATTATAATTGTTATTATCATTACTACTACTACTACTTCTATTACTATAATCATTATCATTATAATCATTATTAACATAATAGTTGCGTAAATTGTTCCCGTACTGCAGTGATACATATTTGTTTATAAAACCTCTTTGTTCCTTTGTCCCACAAGTTTAAGAGGATCTTTATTAAATCTTCCAAAGTTAAAACAACTATATTTCTTATCAAAGTCTTTTGGTCTACAGTTGCTCCTGGGAACAATTGTGACCCTAGATAACTTGCAATGTTAACAAGAAGACAGATACTTTTGTTCTAATGAAGCTTTGCAGTTACAATCTACAAACTTTTAACGTGGATTTTAGCATTTAACTTTTCTCTTTGGATCAACCCAGGAGCAGAAGAAAAATAAAATATAATAATAAAATAAGAACTCGCCATGGCTCGCTTCAAGTGAGGACGATAAGAAAAAAACTTTTGTAGAAGGACCAAGAAGGCGGAGAATTATCGCTTTTGTTACCACCCGTTCGTTCGTCTGTGTAGTAAAGTTTGATCAACATCGCCTCAAAGGGAGGAAAAAAAGGGGGAAAATTTTCTCTCGGGCCTGATAATATGAAAGATGTCTCTAAAGGGTCCTCCAGATGTGTCAGGGAGCAGAGACGATTTTCTTATGCTGATGCTGGCGTCACTGCGACCTGTTACATGTCGCTTTGGAAACTCGGGGGCCTCCCACTCGTTTTCTTTCTCCCTCCGTAGGTATATACATACGTACATTTACTCACGCACACGCTCATGCACACACACACACATACATGCATATATATGTGTATGTATATGTATATATAT
>BOPN01009815.1:20000-25348 GCA_017312705.2 Penaeus japonicus
ACTTTTCTTAACGCAAATCAACCAATCAAAACCATTGGAGGCAAGGCTTTGGCAAATGGCGCCAGAGCAGGAGATGCCCAATTATCCGTTTACGAAGAGATCGTCTTGGCGAAGGATTATGATGCCCTTCCCCTTACGCACATTTTGGAATACATTACATTACGCTATCTATCCAATATACCCTTCAAATAAACCCCAACAGAACCCGCCCGTTTTTAATTATTGGAGGCCATTTCAGATTACTATTTCACTTTACTTGAAGAGTTATTGACGTTAAATTTTGATATACTCAAATTAAACTTCTGTTAATAATATCGTACATGCATCTCAGAAGGTTAGTATATCATGGCGTTTAGAAGTGACCGTGAATGTGACACATCCAAACGTTTAAGATAATTGTCCGATCATAACCAATCTTAATATATATATATATATATATATATATATATATATATATATATATATATATATATACATATATATATATTCGACCTCAGTCGAAACGCGTCAAAAATCATATATATATATATATATATATATATATATATATATATATATATATATATATATATATAGGTGTGTGTGTGTGTGTGTGTGTGTGTGTGTGTGTGTGTGTGCGTGTGTGTGTGCGTGCGTGCGTGTATGTTTGTGTGTGTGTGTGTGTGCATGTGTGTGTGTGTGTGTGTGTGTGTATGCATATATGTGTGTGAATGTGTTTGTGTGTGTGTGTGTGTGTGTGTCTGTGTACGTGTGAGTGTGTGTGTGTTTGTGTGTGTGTGTGTGTGCCTTCCACCCGCATGAAAAGGTGACACTCCTCACACCAGTAATGATAAAGGAAAGAATAAGACAGCTAAATCGTCCACAATTTATGATTCCATCAGTTTCTTTTTGGTCAGTCCTTCAAGAGCTATAACATGCTGATGCAGTTTCTCTTCAGTCCGACTCATCGCGCGTTGCCCCTGGTCAGCGTCAGGGAGAAATGTAACTGTGACGTTCTCCTGATCTGTTTCTTTCCCATCTTCTGGTTCTGAACCTTGAGGCTTCTCCAGGCAGTTCTCGGGAAGGAGGTTGGTGAACCGCCGTAGAAGAAATATGATGCCGTAGATGATTATGAGAGGGGGCCCTGTCATCATGATGGTCGCCACAACAGGCAGGGAGGCTAAATCGCTGTCGAAATTAAAGGTTCTCTTAGGACTGATTATTAGGGATGAGGAAATGATGATTAAATGGCTACCTCTTATTTCACAGAATAACAAAATACACTTATCTCGTCGTGATTACATTATTACATGAGTCGTTGAGATGCCGTGACAATAATTAATCGGACTAGCGTGGAAGTCCTTATAAATCAGAAAGTAAAACTGACATACAAAATATGTGGACGGACGCTATAATTATCTGAGCAGGTAACGCGAACGCCAGGTAACAGCAGGTAACGCGAAAGCCAGGTAGCAGCAGGTAAGACACACCAGTAAGCAAATGAACAGTATCCATCAACCAGTAACTAGACACCCTATCCCAACTCACCTGTCAGGACTTGGCAAGGAGAGCTTCAGCAGAATGAAAGCCACGCCAGCATTCTGTAACGCCGTCTCAATGCTGATGGCTATGACCTTGTCCCTCGCGAGGCACCACAGCATCGCGAACACGGCGCCGAAGGCATATCCACAGAAGGACAGGATGACACCGGCGACTGGCATCTCCCATGTCATCATCATGAATGCCTTGTACGAGTTGAAAATGCCGATCTGCGAGTCAGGGATGGTGATGGCTTTGGTGTTATAACAGTTGTGTTTACTTCTAACAATTACAGTAATAACACTACTAACCAAACACAATCATTGTTGAATTTTATGGTTTTGTCTTCATCATCATTATTATCACTTTTGTATGATCATCATTATTGTCATTGTCATTATTGTTACTTTTATAAAAATCGTTATTATTATTATCATTAACACTGTTGAAATAGTAATGATGATTATTATTATTGCTATTACTATTATTATTATTTTTTTTATTATTTCATTTTTGTCATTATCAGTATCTATCCTTATCATTATTATCCTTGCTCTTATAATCATCATTATTATTGTTATTAATCCATTGTTAAGATTATCATAGCTATTATTATTATTACTGTTGCAATTATCCTTATCATATCTTAATCGTAATTATTTATTATCATTATTAATATTATCATCGTTGTGATTATCATTATTGTTACCATTATCATTATGATTACTATTATCATGATTATTATTTTTATCTTCATCGTTGTCATCATTATCATCATCATCATTAGCAGTAGTGTTTTATTATAATCATCATAATAATCATATCCATTATCAATATCATTATCATTCTGTTATCATTATCATCGTTATTATTGCTCTCTTTGCTAACACCATCTTCAGAAGGTAATCATGATCATGACATTCATGGTATGATATTTATTTAGCTATCTACTTCTTCTATTGATATTATTACCTTGTTCTTAATATGTTCATTATTTAATCATAATGACTCAAAACATCACAACAAATATAAATAACTGGCCAACGTTAATCAATTGAGCGTATCTACTTCAGTCTGTGCCTAAAAATAGATTTTCTCGTCAAAGAAAACCAATCGTTGCGTTGAAATATCATGGTATACTATTTTATTTCATTTAGTAGTCGTTTCTTTGCTTAAATGAATGGACTTTTTTGTATGTTGTTATTGGTCGAACAAGACGATATCTATTATATTTATCTATATCTACAGGAATAGAGGTCAATGGTATTAGCCCCATTAAGGGTAATTATTATTATAATTAAATCTTTCTCGTCGTGAAGCGGAAAGGAATAGTAAATGAATGACTCATGGACTTATAACCATTAGAGAAAAAACATGTAATTACCGTCATAAAAAACAAAATGATGGCGAAGGTAAAGGGTTTTATGATCCTCGACCCCTTTTTGGCCCAATCGGGTCGCTTGTGCCTGGGAAAGAGAATTGAGTTAAGCTTATTCCCCATGTCGTACCCGCGAAGGGATTTTATCTTGCGGACTGAATCTCTCTCTCTCTCTCTCTCTCTCTCTCTCTCTCTCTCTCTCTCTCTCTCTCTCACTCTCAATGTATATATCATGAATAAACATATCAAAATCAAATCAAAACTCTCTCTCTCTCTCAAGGTATATATTATGAATAAACATATCAAAATCAAATCAAATCTCTCTCTCTCTCTCTCTCTCTTTCTATCTATCTATCACACACGAACACACACACACACGCACACACACACACACACACACACACACACACACACACACACACACACACACACACACACACACACACACACACACACACACTACATATGAATGGCAAAAACACTACCGTGTTGATAGTGTGGCACAAAAACCCACTACACAAATCAAATTTATCTTAAAATCAGGCAACAGTTCGAAACTGGTGGATTTCGAAGCAGTTGTCTCATTTCTAAATAAGACTACAGTAATTGCAGCAATACTGTCATTGTCATTACTACTAACATGATGCTTATCAACATAACCATTATCATGCTGTATCGTTCACTATCACGTTCAGACAGACAAACAAACAAACAAACAAAAACCTCACACGAGTAATTCTTGTCAACCATGATAACCAAACAATAGGTCTCGAGCTCAAAATACCAATTAATGAAGATTCCTCTCTGATGACAGGTGGGCAGATGAGTCAGAAAATCACCGAGAGGGATTTGGAGGTTGTTATTGTCGCTCACACAAGTTTTTAAGAATGAGAACGAAACAATAAGACACGAAAAACACGTATTTACGGAAGATCCCACTAATAACAGGTATGGTGAGGGAGACAAGTAACTCGGACAAATCACCAAGAAAAGCGCCAGTTCTTCGCTCACACAAGTTCAAACAAAAATGACGAAACAATAAGACACGAAATACCATTCATTGAATGAACACCCCAATGACGACAGGTAGACATTCGAGTCAAACGGATCACCGAAAGAGATTTAGAGGTCGTAATTATCACAGAGGAGCTCCAGGTCCTCAGTCACACAAGTTAAAACAAAAAGAGAACGAAACTATAAGACACGAACTTAATACACTACGTACTTGATGAAGATCCCGACGATGACAGGCACGGTGAGCGTGATGAGGGAGCCAGCCAGATTCCCGAAAGGGATTTTGAGGTTGTTGTTGTCACTCAGGAGCTTCTGGCCCAGCGTGAACATCCACAGGGGCATCATACCTGCAGTGAGATCATTAGAGCATTGTTATCATTATGATAATCATTATTGTTTATAATTTTCCTCATCTGTATCGTTATCATTTGTCATTATTGTTATCATCATCATCAGTATTATTAATAGTAATAGTAGTAAAAATATTATTATAGCGTGTGTGTGTGTGGGGGGGGGGGGGGGGCAATGGTCAAGGTTACCCTTTCGCTTGACGTGTTCAGATTGTTCTACTTCTATTCAATTGTCTATTTTTTCTTGTGTATTTATCTTATCTGTTCTAGCTTCTGTCCTATCTTTACGGATGTATCTATTCAATCATTTTGATCTATATATTCAATTATTATAGTTATTTTCATTGTTAACATTATCATTATCATAATTTCATTAGTAATATCATTATGAACATCATCATTGTTAATTTCACGATTACTATGAATTTATTGTTGTCATTATTATCATTATTGTTATTATTATCATTATTATAATTTATATTGTTAATGTCGTTACTACCATCATTATTATGATAACAATTATTATCATTATCGTCATTATCATCACCCTCATTTTCATTATCATTATCATTGTCATTTTTATCATTATCATCGGGACCATTCCTTCTTCTACTACTACTAGTACAACAACAACTACTATTACTATCACAGAGTCAAGGAGGAAAAAAAACAAAACAAAAAAACTCGGCTTCCATTCAAAATGAAGCCTTACCCATGGCTGCCATGGTGGACACAGCCGTCATGGTGATCGACAGATTGATGTCGCCGTTGAACATGAGTGTCCAGAAGTTTGACATCGTTCCCCCGGGGCAGCAGCCGAGGGTGAAGAGCCCCAGGCGGTCCTGGGGGTTCTCGAAGAACGCCCAACCCAGCAGGAAGCTCACCTGGGGCGAGGATCGTATATGCGTTAATCATGTATTGCTATATTTAGGTGTGGTCTTACGCGTGTCTATCATGTATATTATTTAGATTGTATATATATGTGTGTATATATATATATATATATATATATATATATATATATATATATATATATATATATACATATATATATATATATATATATATAAATATATATATATATATAT
>BOPN01009816.1:9860-19860 GCA_017312705.2 Penaeus japonicus
TATATACATATATATATACACACACACAGACACATACTCAAACTTAGTTAATTAGTTTGGGTAAATAAAAACAAATTGTAGTGTGTGTTCTCTGTTTTGGAGGTAATCATAACTTACGGCATATATCGTGAAAGCTTATTGAAAGTTAACAATTGCAGATGAATAGATGTGGAAATAACAGCTATCCTATAAGACTTGCAATAGCTTCCTAGGAGGTAAAGCAGATATAAAATCTTCGTATGTTTACAGGTTTCCTCTCGTTGGAATACTTCTTGCCACCATCAGCGAGCTGTGATTCCTGATTAAAGACGCAACTGAGCATCATTATTTTTTATCATATTTTATTTCATTGAGTCCCTTTGCATACTTACATTGGTGTATGTGTAGCAAGCAAAGATGATAATTCGGCCGACTGGGACGCTACATGAGTTCAATGGTGGCAGGCTAAAGGGATCAGGCTATGGGCGATATAAATCTAAATTGTCTTTGCTTTTATTACAGTCTAATAATACAGTGCTAACAATTTCAAAATGGTGGGTACTCGTGAAAAGAACGGTAGCACCACTTCCCATAAAACCTCACCCAATCGCCAACACCTGAGTGACTTAACCATGGAAGCTACTCAAACTATGAACTGTGAGCTTTCAACGTTCGAGATGTGGAGCATGATTGTGGATATTATGGTCGAACTTGCACATGCTAAGACTGAGAATAGGCGGATACGTGAGCTGCTTTGCGCCAGCAGCTAGAAAGAGTTAGTCAGCAACAGACTCCACTTACCTCTATACGTCAGCGACCTGCTTCTCGGCAACAAGGTGCTGGGGTTCGCCAACCTGAGAGTTCCCTAAGTCATCATTCAGCCAGCCAGCTGAAGGCATAACCAATGGACGTCACTTCCAGCACATCTCAGATTGGCAAACTTTCAAGTTTTAGCTGCGTGGCAAGTTCAGGGGAACATGTTCTGGGGAATTATGCATCTGCTGAACAGCTACAAGATGAAGCATGGACAGAGCCCATTTATCTTCTACCTTGAACTCGAGTCAGCTATATATCTGGGTTTCAGTGATTAACCAGAGACTGTTGGTGCTCCTGACAAGCTTGTATGCTACCATTTCTTTGCAGGGATTGAGGATTCCAACCTGGTTGCAGAATATGTCTAACCCACGAGCTGCCAGCAGTTGTAACCAACTAGCTTCGCCCGTTGTAACCCAGTGGAAAAGTCAGATGTTCACGGTCATGGTCTATATTGGTGGAATCGGTAATACAATTAAAATCTGTTTGCTCTGCCTGTCTGTGTACCTCTCTGTCTGGGTTTCTTCTGTGTCCTTAAGTATGACTCTAGAATCTCTTTTTATGCCTCAAGGTTTCCACTAGCAAACACAGCTGCTAGAGCTAGCATAGTTAAAGGCGGAAACAGAGACAGGAAGCAGGAAACGTCAGGTCAAACAGACTGCCAGTATTATAGAATTGAAATATATAGAAAAAAACATAATCAGTGTCTTATGTAGCATATGTAATATCAGTGCCTTACCTCGCTCAGATCACACTACTAGATGGCTTCTGTTGTATCGTAGTCAGAGAAATATCCTGGCTGTAACAGCTATAAGCTAGCTAAGAAAAAAGTCCCTAGCCTACAAGTGGGCTCTTGGTCATTGGGGGCTAACCAGCCTTCACAGCTAGCTGTAACATTCAACCATAAGCTACAACAAACATTATCAAAATCATTGGTCGGCACAGCAGCACAAATAGGCACTTATCAGTGGCCCAGAGAAAACATAACACATACAAGTTGGCTCCAAAAACATACATATATCACGGAAAAATACAGAACTACGATAAGTATACTGTAAGTATAGAGAAGACTTTATGTGTTAGTAAGGAATTAAAGGAAAGGAGTATTGGATAGCGACAACATAACGTGACGAGCTTGTGTAGTGAGTGAGGGGGGGGGGGGGGAGGTACATATATAAAAAATGAACTAGAGCAACTACTCAACCGCTGTGTGTGTGTGGAGGGGGGGGACAACTTGCGTGCACTTTGCACAGCTTAATGAGGATTCTCGACTGCAGAAGGTGGGAACGAAACAACATGCATGCACTTTGAATGGCTTCTTAAGCCGCATGCATCTTGATTGGCTTCTTGAACAACATCCGTGCATCCTGCATGCCTTTTTAAGTAATATGCGTCTTGCATGGCTCACTGAACAACAATAATAAACAATAGTAGCACTTTCTAACTACCAAGAGGAGAACATAAGTAGGAGGAATCGAAAATAAATAATAAGTGCAAGTTCTAGAGATGCAGGTTTGGAAGATACAGAAAAAAATTGCCAATAGGAATAGCGATTGTCAGTGAGAAAATTATATTACAAAATAATAGGACTACTTTAAAGAGATGCAAATAGTTAAATGACAATAACAGCTCCCTCTCAGTAATCATAATTAAACATGACTGAGGACTTTCCCTTTCAACTATTAGTGAGCTTGCACATAAACAAAACGGAAGGAAATAGGAAGGAAACCCTGTGGTATCATACTATCTGGACAGGAAATTCACAACAGAAGATTATACATAAACAATCACTAAAAGAGAGAAAGATATTCACAGTATGGAAAATCCTAATTCCTAATGGAACCTAACAAAAATAAAAGAGCCTGGGTTTCTCTAACTTACAGGATTTTTTTGATTACTTGATGTCTGTAGGTGGATAGGTCGTCTGCAGTTGGGCCGTAGGTCGTACTGCAGATTACTGAGGTGGTCCTCGATTTCTCATCTTATGGCCTTTTCTGCTCATATCAGACTTCTGGCCTAGGGGTTGGGGCACACGTGTTAATCCCAAAATCCATGGTGGGCGGTCTTGATTTGCCTTGGTAGATGGGTGTTGCTATGTGGGAAGTTATGCTACACTAGACTAGAGGCAGCGGTTTGTGTAAGAACAGGCAGAACAGGGTGGGCAGGTGGCAAAATTCTTATTGTGGTGTGGGTGGGCAGGCAGGAACGTCAGCATATTTTTTTTCCATTTTCGATGTCGATGGTAGTGTTCGGCAGAGCGGCTTCTTTGGAGTTGTGAATCTGGCACCAGTAAAAATGTAGGACCCACTAGCTGCCAGCAGTTGTAACCAATTACCTTCGCCCCAATGGGAAAGGAAAACGTTCATGTATCATGGTCTCCTTTGGTGGAATCAGTAATACAATTACCTCCAGCCAAAGTTTAGAGCTGTTTGCTCGGCCTCTCTGTGTACCTCTCTGTCTGGTTTCCTTCTGTGTCCTGAAGTATGACTCTGGAATCCTTTTTTATGCCTCAAGGCTTCTGCTAGAAAACACAGCTGCCAGAGCAAGCAAAGTTAAAGACAGATGCGAACACAAGAAGCAGGAAACGTCAGGTCAAACAGACTGCCAGCATTATAGCATTGAATGAAGTAGAAATATTAGTGCCTTACAATATGTTGGCTTCAAGTCAAAGGTCATCACCTCACCTTGCTGATATGGCTCAACGAATGTGGGACAGATATTTCAACACCATTGTGAATCATCATGAGGACCTGCACCTTCGAACCCAATTTCAACACGTTAATACCCCCCAGTCTCAGGCACTGTATTTTTGTGTTTTTTTGTGTTCGAGACAGATTATTCATCTCACCAGGCAGACTATAAGGTGTATGCTAATCAAACTGCCTCATCCATCCAACCTGAGTCCAAAAGGTGTGAATACTATCGTTTGTGGACTCACAACACCAATGAATGCTGAGTCGTCTGACAGAATCGGACTCAGTCTTCTCCTACTCCTGCTCTGTGGAGATGTTTCAAATGTTCCCAGCCTGGTCACTATGCCAATCAATATCTCTTTCCACAAAGCCAGCATGTCAGTGGAGGTCCCCATCCTGCTGGCTCCAGTCAGAGATCCTCCATCATTTATCGCACCAATATCGGAGTTGATACTCGAAATCTCTCTCTTGAAAGCTTATAGTAAGGGACGCCCCCTTATCGACGTTGTGGCTCATGGGAAGATTATCTCTGTCTTTATTGACACAGATAGTGAATCCACACTCATGAAACCTGCTACAACTGAACTGTTAGGAACCCTTGATGAGCTCAAAGTACCAATGACACTTACTGATCATCTCTGTCTATGCTGTCTCAGTGATTAAAGAACCAGAAAAAAAATAGTTTGGCCCGTAAGTTCCCTTTGCATGCCGCTACCACAATGATGATCCCATCAAGGCTGCAATGTTTGTTTCAGTGAGTGGGAGTAAAGAGTTCAGAGAGTCACATGGTTTAGTGTTACCACCTAAGGGCCCTTGCCTTGTTCCTTCTTTCTTTGTTCCGGATGAGGAGAGAGCCCTCTCTTCGCTAATGCCTCTATCAAGTTCAATTACGATGCTGAGGAATCTGGTGAGCTGGAAAAGGATAACTTTGATGTTGTGCATGGGATTTATAATTTCGGTTTCTCCAATCTTGTTGATTTACCAATGCCTGACTTTAATGTTAGTCCTGCTGTGTAGAGAATTGATGGGGTTCTAGCTTCTACTAACCTCTCTGACTTACCTGATTATATGATGTCATTGCAGTTCCCACTTGAGAACCTGAAGAAAGATCGAGCTGATATGGAAAGAATTCTGAGGAAATATCCTGCTCTCGTTTCTGGCGACAAGACTGATGTTGGTACAATGCCTGGGATAGTTCTCCACATGAACACTGGGGATTCCAAGCCCATTTGTATAAGACGTCGGAAATTGCCAGAATCCACCAAGCAGAAAATATATGAGGAATGCAACAACATGGAGACTGCTGAGGTAGGGTGCCCTCACCTGACAACCGTCTCCAGACTTGGACAAGTCCAAGCTTTCGACTCTCCGGTGGTGGGAGGGATGTCGTGAATCGACAACTATCACGATGATAACTAACTGATGAAACACCGGACATGCTAGCTGGCAGTCTTATAACCATTTGCGATCGTTAAACCACCTGCCAAGACTTTCAGGTACTCCCGCCAAGAAAACGGCGGACAGGTGAAAAGGGTCAGCGCGAGGCAGTAAGGCTCGGACGCTGACAGGCAATAAACGTCCTGCTCAGCTTTCGATGTGTTTTCCTCCTTTCGATGTCGATTTATACGCAGCGAGACATATCTACAGTTACATCAGATTAAAGTTAAGTATAAATCTGGTTAAATAGACGTATTATATTTTTGTAAATCGTGAGGCCTATCAAAAAGAAAATATATCGCGTGAAAATAATTTACCGTAAGAATAATTATTATCAATAATATGTTCAAGAATGTGAGCAAACAAATAATTATTAACAATTATGATCATCTATACAGGTGACAATATTGTTATGATATATGCAAGTTAATATGTAATAATGAGACATACACGTTAGCAAGAGTTGTTATAAAGTTTCGTAAAAGCTTATGGACAGTGAAGTGAAGAATACACTCAGCGGTCTGCAGAGAGTGACGTAAGGCCAGCAAGGTATATGAAATACATGAATTTATTGGTTGCATGATTTAAGTTAATAATCAATATCAAAAGTTAGATGAAGCAGATATTTCACCAGTTGTAACCATCGTCGCTGACCTTCCAATTTTCCTTGGAGGTGAAGTACGGCAGGGGGATGCATGAGAATAGTTTTGGCCGATTTAGGGAATTAGGAGACACAATGGCCCACTTCCCCTGGATAGGAGCCATGCCTTCAGTGATGGACTATTGAAGATGTTGCAGAGGGGGCTGGCGAGAGTAATGGCAAGGTCTCATATCAATCCAATGCAGATGGGAATATATCTATTTGTCTGGTCCCAAGGATGAGGACTAGTGCGTTCTCTTACATTCATTCAGTATGATTCTAGAGTCTTTTTAGTATTTTTACATAAGCCATCTGACAGGATTTATCAGTGTTGTAGTTGACTAAATTTCTAGTACAGGGTCCATATCAGTTCATTTTATTCTTTATATTCAGTGTAATACATTCATTACTGTTTTATTGGAGGACAAAGATTATCTTTACTTTTTCGTATCCTTGTATCCTAAATTAATATGAAGGAATTAAGCATCCTCAAAAAAAGAAAAAAGAAAAAGAAAAGAAGAACAGCATGAGATGGGGAAGATGAGGAAGACATGCTTACGACTGAAAGTGCCACACCACAAAGTCTCCATACTGACACAGGGGCACATTGCAAATGCTGTATATGGTATCGGTTACCTTTCTCTTTTATTTCTGCCTGCTCATCCTGCAGTTACCACTCATAGTATGATAAAGATCGGCGATACACTCTCCCTTAGGTCGATATGCCATGACTATCATTACGAAAGTCTTGGTGTATGTCATTAGGCTAACGTTGATCTTGGGGGAATGTTATCAGAGTCAGGAAGTTTACATTTTTATATGATTTTAAAATTCCAAATACCTTTTATTGCTTAAAGGGAAAGGAGATAGGTATACTGAGTGATATTAGCGTTCTCGAGTGAGTCAACTAATTTCCCCCGATTTGGAAGGAGTACCTGCAGCTTTCCTTGTCCCCAATGATGTTCCCAGGTGACTATCATGATTTGTCAAATCACTGATTTTCTTTCTGTCAACATAATATAACCTTTGATTATGTCGGTGACATTATCCTGTCGTTGGATGTATGTTTTAAAAGGAAAGCATTTGCCAACCTCATCTCAGATTTATTTGTGAAATTAGTAGCTTATTCGGATCAGGGGCGCCGAAAACTTCATCCCAGTCCTGGTGTGTTCTCCATGATCAGAAACTCAATCTTTTTTGAGTCAGGGATTCTTTGGTTTCTTGGCTGCGTGGGCGCCTGGTACTTCTTTGGTATCCTGAGCAGAGACAGAGTAGAAGAATCCTGGACGCTCATACATATGTTCCTTGTTTGTAATGATTTTGTCCACGATGTTTTCCTTGTGTCAGGAAAATAACGACCTGCTACCTGTTTAAAACAAAATGCAAATGTGTGCTCACAATCTAAAAAAGTGTAAAGGTCAGTCAAAGAATGGAGAGGAAGCCATGCAGTGATCCAGTGAAGATACTGTCTTTTATGTTGGACTCTGTCGGAAATTTGATAAAACAGAAGATTTCAAACTATTTTATGTCACATCTCAGTGTTGATTTATGTCATGATGGGTAACCAGGAGTTGGGATTCGAGTGATTTTTAGGTCAAAATCCGTGATGTGTCTGTTTGGATTCTGTATCTTTCCAAGTGATCCATTGCGTGTATGTGCGGAATATGTTTTAAAGTCTTTCATGTGGAGGTGAGTGAGAAACGATTTAATTAAATAATATGTATATCTGTGGCACCCCCGCTGAAGTAATGCAAACGACACAGACAAAATGTTTGAAAGTTTGCGGGCTGGCTCGCTCCCGGTCGCTCTCGCCTCAAATCAGTCACGCTTACTTTATTTCCAAATATCGGAAGCTGTTTTCTAGGGTTGTTAAGTTACTGATATCGTCCGACCCTTAGGGGACCCTTAGGGGTGAACTTTTTTATCATACCACTTCCCTGAATCATTTTGCATCTATTACATCAAACAGAGCTAATATTGTACTACTTGAAGCAAGGGAAAGCTAAATCTTAAGCGAGGTGTCGCTTGGATCCCTTCAGCAGGGAGACTCAATGGTGTGATTATAAAAGGATAAGTATTAACATATTAGCAAAGAATTACATACCGTTATAGTTGAAGGCGACGCAGTTGTTGTCTTGAAAGCAGGCTGCTCCACACATCATTAGACATACGCGGATAGTGACCAAAAGGTTATCTGGTGCATTCAGCCTTTGGTCGAGACCTGGAGAGATAGAGATCTTGCAAGTCAACCAATGGTAAGAGACAGGAAATCGGCCCTTCAAGTTTCCTCTTTATATATCTAAAACTATAGGAAAATATGCATATACACCTGTATTTAATACATATATGTATATTTGCGCAATTTATATATATATATATACATATATACATATATATATATATATATATATATATATATATATATATATATATATATATATATATACACATATATGTGTGTGTGTGTGTGTGTGTGTGTGTAAATGAGTATATGTGTGAGAAAACGTGAGACTGCCTCTTACAGATATACTTTTGCAAAGATTTGCAGTAAACCGTTCATGGAGATGGTTTGCGATGGTTAGGTAGGTATGTATCACCACTAGTTAATGTTTGAAATATGATATTCAAAGAAATATGGTCATATGTGAAAATAAGTGTGTAACATTTTTTCTCTGGGACTTGGTGGTGTTTTAGCAAAGGGAGAATTATTAGGGGATTTTTTCGTAGCATTTCGTTCTACTTACCGTGATTTTCGGGAGCTTTTATTTTGGTTTGTATATACATGGAGCTTGGACTGGCTCCATATTTAGCGGCGACCCCTTTTGAATACATCGTCTATGGTATCCCGCGTCGCCAATGTATATCCTGTAACGGGACCGATACCGCAAACACACACGTTTTCACGATGCAGCAACCCGCTCGAAAACTCAAACAATAAGGAAAATGAGAGCGCTATGATTGGCTAGTTAATCTAAGAGTAGCTCTCATTGGCTGTCGCCTATAGGAAAAGTAAACATCCTAAAATTGTTTTTCGATAGATGCTCTTTTTCAAATAAGTGCACATCAGGTAAAACAAAAAGACATAAGTCGATAGTTTACCAGTGCAGGCAAAAGGTCGGAGGACCTGTGACCTGCAACGAGGGCATCAGAGTGTTAGATGAATCATAAACACTACTGCCATACGAGGAAATGTGTGCTTGATGCTTCGCACTACGAGTCGTTGTGCTACAGTACCATGTTACCACTACGAAGACGATTGTTAATCATGCCATTGTCGATAATGAAGATTGTTACCAAATCCTTCAAAAAGTTCGATATGCACCATCACGAAAAATATTTTGTAACATATCAAGGGAAACGCCTGACTTCCTACCACAAGGATTATTATTAATATCTATTTCATTCCTGGGATTAAAGCTAGCAGGCAGACTAACAGACTTGAATGTGTGTGTATATATATATATATATATATATATATATATATATATATATATACATATATTTATATATATATTATATATATGCATATATATATACATACATATATATATATATATATATATATATATATATATATATATATATATATATATATATATACATATATAACATATATACACGTACACACATATACATATATACATATTTAATGAAACAGTTATGTAACTTCGATACTTGCCCATTAGCGTCGTGGCTAGCTAGTACTTTATCCCCTTTATTCAGGATCTTTCTCGAGTAATCATATTAAACATTCGATGGATTTCATTGAGCAAGTTAGAAAAATAATCACCCATAGCATGAAATTATTAGTTTTGATGTTGATTCCTTGTTTATGAATGTTTCTCTCGATGATGTGCTGGACTTTTTAGAGCGTAAACTGTCAGCAGCGCCTCAAAAGATTCCCATTCCGACTAATTATTTCATTAAACTGGTTCGTCTGTGCATCTCGAATGACGCTTTTTCTTTAGAGAGAAGTTTCTAGAAACAGACTAACAGTATCGCAATGGGTAGTAGTTTAAGCCCGGTCCTCGCTAAATTATATATGGAAATGCTTGAGACTGAACTCCTTCCGGCCATCTTCCCCATGTTGCTAATCATCTTCATTTCTCTCCACTCATCCCTCGTCTATGTTTCTTAGAAGACATAGCATTGGTGATAATAAGTTTAATGATAGTGAACTTAACACCAATGCGGAATCACTAAAAAAAACCTTGGTTATTCTTTTTTTTCTAAATTAAGCACATTCCAATGCGAAACCGTAATTCTATTCACAAAATAGAGTAGCACTTAAGGATAGGTCCGACAACTTGTCAATTAACTGCACCGTTCAATTAGTCACTCGATGATAAGCGCCATTTACTTAGAAAAGTCGATATCGATATCGTGTTTACTTATCCTAACACGTGTCGTAAATCTTTGGTCAAGCACAATGCGTCCA
>BOPN01009816.1:24860-28652 GCA_017312705.2 Penaeus japonicus
CGGAACCCCCCCCCAAAAAAAAAGAAAAAAAAAGAAAAGAAAAGTAGTAATGGTAATAATAATGACAAAAGAAAAAAAATCTAACTTAAAAGAAAATACATTTTACAGATTCATCTAATTTTTTTAAAATCTTGGCAAAATAACTAACAGATAGTCTTTCTAAAGTCCATAAAGTGGAATTAAAAGCCGATATCTAGAAAGCGTTCCTAGATAAAGAAATAGTAATAATGATAATAATATGTACAGTAAAATAATCTTACTGAAAATAAAATTTAGTACATTTGCGGTGGTACACAAAGGTCAAGAGATATAACATGGAAAGAGTTTTAAAAAGTATAGAAGTATAAAATCTCGATTTTCAAGTGTTGTTCACAAGCAAAGCAATCTGTTTTAATACGAGTCTAATGGGATTCATTTAGTTCATTTGTGGGATCAATACACTTGAACTGCCTTTTAAGAGCAAACGGTTTGCACGATTTCTTGCACGAACGGCTTAAGAGATCCATGAATTAATCGGGTGTACATTTGCCACTTGGTGATGGCTCTTTTTCAGCATAAGTAACTTGGTCATAGTCACTTGGTCATAGTAATTTTGTCATTTCGAAACCTGTATAAATCACGCTCCTACAGCAATTCCTCCCTACACAAAATTAAAGTCTTCCTGCAATGCATAGAATTACCAGCGTATGCTGCTGTTTATGAATAAAGATCTAAAGCAACCCACATCACGAACATAGCAGGACTGAGGACAGTCTATAACATTATAAAAATTGTAACTTGCTTACGTATAAAATTTCGACATCTAGAAACGGTGCGTCCATTTCAATTGCAGTTTCCTTCTTTCATACGACTAGTATGTAGTAGTCCGTAATACTATCCCATTCCTAGTTCTAATACATTTTTACTTTCGCTTAATGCCACTTCGTCTTGGCCTGCTTTGGATTACCTTTTAGCTAATGAACTGAAACTATAATAATACATGAAATGTATGAATAGATTATTACCAGGATGTTTTCCCTCTTTTAGGCTACAATTTACTACTAGTGTCCATCAACAAGATTTCAAAATGTGGATCCTTCAGTCACCGTTAGTTTTGTTGGTTCGACGAAATGAGCATTTAGACAAAAAACATTTCAGCTGACGAACCAGCCAGAGGACCAAGGTAGGTACCGCTAAGCTCAGCGATACTCATTTCCCTCTCCCACTCGCGGGACATGGAACTCAGCATCAAGATGTCTTTGTGAGACATGCTGAAAATTAGGAGCCAGCTCATTCTGAAACTAACACTCGTATGCTTAAGCATGCTCCACATGTGGATACCACACATTTCGTGTTTTCTTAAACAAACATTCTGGTGTCACAAATTTCGTGCTAGAGAAATGTATTAAACAAATTGTGACAGAAGATAAAGTTTGGTTAGCCTCTTAACTGCTAAATCGGTTCCTGTATTGCTTTATTATTATTATCATTTTTTATTTATCAAATTGCTTTCTATATTTATAATGTTTATACTCCCTCTTAGTATCAAACTCCACTGTATGCTTATGAAACTCATAAAGAGTTAACAGGGTGGTGTCCACCACAAGGAGACAAGAAGTGGCCACACAGGTAATTTCATCTATCAACGGTCACACACGAGTGCAGCCTAGTCTGAAAAATAACTCCGGCACATCTTGAGACACTTGCTGAGAGTACCAGTGGCTCATAGCGTCCGAGTACCAGCTGGCTAGCGGGGAGTTTCTCGCTTCCTCTCTATGCAGGACACCGACCCGCACTGTAGCCTATGTGGCTCGGGATACAATTTATAATGACACATCTACTGACCAAAATTTCTCTGTATTGGTGAAAACAGTAGTCAAGAGGTATATGTTGTCTGAGGGCACGCTATACTGCAGGCTGTCACTGGTTGCCTTAAAATCTGTAAGGATGAAATGTCATTCTCTCCTGGACACATGATAGTGAAAGCCTTTGCCGGAAGCGAGGAGGCATTTTCTGATACCTACATAAGTTTAGCTTTATCCCTACCTGCAAATCCGGCGCTTACAGTGCGGGGAATGTGATCTACAGAAACATCTGTGAGGTAGGTTACACTACCTGAATGAGTGATTGCTGCAATGATCCTCTCCGCCTCAGCCCTCAACAGAGGCCGGGGTGTGTGATTCGTCTTAGCACCGTCTGTCTAAGCTGTGAGTTCAGTGGTGCCTGGATGACCTTCGAAAAGAATTAGGTTAATATAAGATCAATTTGGGCGTCCGGGAGAAAATGGTGGCATCTACAAGAAGGTTGGTAACTTTAGTCCACTTCGGGGTAACCTGAATGATCTTGGCAGTCTCGTTCTGCATTAGTTCAACCCCCTTTCCTGGATTCAGACAAGCTTCTAAAGTATCTACTCTTCGGAATATGTTATAATAGGATACTGATATATTTTGAACAAAGCGGGATTCGCTCTAAATCATTCATTTCATTTCAAGTACTTATACCAATTTGCCAAAAGCACATATGACATCATTACCACTCACCATCGCCTCCGTCATCGTCGCTGTTCTGTTCCTGCCTTCCAGAACAGGAGTCCTCGTCCTCCACACACGAGGTGCTGAACATAAAAACATAACTGCACATTAGATTCTTGGCCTGGCAGGAACATTCTGCGATGAACAGCATGTCTTACACTGAAACTTTACCATCTCGATGATTGCCCTTGGTGCAGGAAGCATCTCAGTGGCAGTGGTTTGAGTTGACTCCTTATGTCTTATGGATAGTTCTCAGCCATGCTCTTACAGAAGGACAAGAAGCTGAGCAGACAAATCTGGCTAAAGCTGTGTAAAGGTCCTCTGACAGTTCAGCATACATACAGAATGTAGTTAAGGCTATTACGGCCATCAGATAGCACTGGAACCACTTTGCCTTACGTAATCTTACAAACCATCCAGTACTGTGAAAGTGTGAAAGGATGGCAGTGCCTGGGTTCTATCCATACCCAGGGCTTTCCAGATTGTCTCAATTTGGACAACCCTAAATGCCCTTGAAATAGATGCGTGTCTCGGCAGCAAATGATAGTTTACTTTTGAAAAAACTAGGACATCTGTTCTCGTGTTGCTGTGACACAACTAGTGCTTGCTTGGTCATGAACGTGTCGGCCTCCTCCTCATTTGCCGTAAATTGGAGACTCCTTTTGCTTGATGTTCAACTATTACCTTAGTTGAACCACGGTTATATTCTAGAACCTTCTTTGCCAGGTAGTCTCATGATCCTTGGCTTGATCATGAGACAAATATCGGCTCATTGTGATGTGTTTCCAACTGGCATTGGTACCATGTGTGTGGCATCAAGATCATCTTCCGGAGATTATACCTTGTTGACAAATTTCTCCAAGATGTGGATAAGCTTTGACTTATCTGTGCAAGAAAATAAGCTATTGTGTGGTGCAAACAGGGCCCTTGGAGTCACAGTGAACTCAGACTTGTCAGTTACGTCTCTTTGGTTCACATTCCTATCGGATCTGGAGACCTCCATCAGGCTACCATACAAATCTTTAGTTGTTTCTTTTGGATCCACTGCATTGTCCCCAATCTTAATTACTTATGCTGTGTTGCCAGACACAGTACATTCTGTTGTCATCACCTTTGATCCGTTCAGCAACAAACCCTCCTTAGAGCTTCTGTCCTGCTTCATCAATATTCAGTATCTGTGGAACAAATTCTTCTGGCACTTAAGTATGGGAAGAGCTGGTTAGCCTCAACTTTAAATGAATTTACATGACAGCTTTGATTTGTTCAATTGCATTGTGGTCAT
>BOPN01009817.1:7500-15000 GCA_017312705.2 Penaeus japonicus
TAATTTGAAATACGACGGCAATGGAGTATCCATAAAATTATAAGAGAAGTATCAATATCGGTCAAAATTTTGGTATAGTTGCGTTTCCAGCATACATACGTGTGTTGGTGGGGGGGGGGGGATTTAGAATATAAAGGGCAACCTCAACGAAAGTACATTTTGAGATAAATGTGTTTAAAGTGCATTTAAGAATATCAACAGTATATGCGAAGGTTCATTGTAACATACCACAAACTAAAATGCTGATCACCTTTTACTGTTGATTATACCTCTAAGGGTATATTGCTGAGTATAAAATAGTAAATGATAAATATAGTCTTGTTGATATTCATGAACATTTGACATAAAAACGATGGCTCGATTTCGACTAATTGACACGTTCGCTCTTTCTAGTCTTGACGCCTCATATTTGTTTGTATGTATGTCAGTGTGTGTGTGTGTGTGCGCGTATGTGTGTGTGTATTACAATAACGAGATTGTGTGTCTATACACTTGTACAATAAGAACGAAACTAGACACTGATATTTGAAAATGTAGAAAATCATCTTGGTCGAGACGTATCACAAAGGTGCGAGCCAGTAGCTGCATTACGACGCTGACTTCGAGACTGACTTCGTTAGTTTAGATCTTTATTTACCAGCCTGGCTAACTGCACAGGCATGGGCAAGCTTTGATACACTGATGTAGAGTCATGACATTGTTGCTAACATTGTATTACAAATTAAGGTAATAACATGATTATATTCTATAGTATATCAACTGTGAATAGACATTTGATAAATGTTGTAATAGGGTATCATATACCGAATTTCGGATATAGCATAAGTACATCTTCTATCACAGTTGATGTTATGAAATAATTACATAACTCTGCATACCACATGCTAGGTGGCCTGAAAGGTTGTATCATATAGCACTCTGAAATTTTAATGTTCAAGTGTTCGTTTATACTCTTCGTTGCAAAGTCTGCATTTAGTTTCTTCTACATTGCATTCTGAACTGACCTGCCAATACATTCTGTATCCAAGTCTAATTCTTGCAGTCACAATATCACATTGTCTTGTCCTTGTCTTGTATGAACCGTAAATGAATCTCTCCCGCGAAAATTGGTCAAAATGTTTTATGCTACAGCTTTCAGGTCTTTGAGAGTTTGTTAGCTCCATCAGGTCCTCCCTATTGGAGGTTCTTGTATGTGTGAGGCTCTAGCAAAGAGGTATCCTCCAAAATCTATATCCACAATTTTATCACATCCTGCCCTCGCTAAAGTGATAAGCATGATCATGTTAGCGATTCCAACATGCGATGGTATCCACACAAAATGTGTAACATGTCCCCGTTCCTTGGCGCGATGTACATTCTTATATCATTGATATGTCAGCACCTTTATCAAGAGTGTTCAGGGAGCCAGGAGAGCACTCTGCAGATGTAGAAAAGTACTCCTAGTATTAGCAGAACCAACAAAAAGTCTGTGGCTACTTGAGTATTCCTACCACTCAGTTTGCGTAGTGCTCGCCCAGTCATGAACCCTCCTACAATCTTGGTGCTGCAAAATATTGTTTTTATATACAACATAAGCACATCCTGCTCTACCTCCAGACTATAGGGATCCATCAGTGTAGCACTCATAGCCATTGTTCAAGTTCAAGATGCTCATTAATGGTTGAGGGTGTGTTGCTTAAGTACTGTATATGACTGCTTTTAGGGACATCGCATAAAATACGTTCAATGTCGACGTACACGGTGGAATAGAACGTCCATATGAAGACTCTCTCAAGGATATATTTAATTGGTGTATGGATTTGTATATGCACTTGCAGCCATGAATTTGAGTGTGACTCGGTATTGGTATGCAAAGATGGATTCACTATCTTATATTTAAGTTGCCTCTGGAACTCTGTATTATAGAGAGTTCTTTAATTGCTTTGACACTAATGTATTAATGTATGATATTCTTTCGTAAATAGATGGCAAGTTGAGTTCCTTTCTCGTAATGCAATCCTCGTTGTTTTGGGGCCACAGAGACGATCCTCATGGCTGCATTCTGTACCATTTCTGAACCAGGTGCTCTGATTCCCCTAAATGATACAAGGTGTAAGGCATATTAAATACTGACTGACCGTATATATGATAAGTAAAAGAGTCTTGCAATGTTAACATTGACACCATGTTCTCTGCCAACAAAGAGCCTTTAGTGCTTCAGCCGCTCCACAGTCTTTTCACTGGTTTCATAATGAGTTCTGTGTCGTTAACAGTCAGCCCAAGATACTTGTACTTGTGGCAAAGATCTAGCTCAATGCCATCTATATGAAAGTTTGGCAGGTCAGGTTAGCAGAAGAATCTTCTTTTCTCTCTCCTCAGGTTTGGAGTTGAAAACAGCAACATTATGGGAAAACTCCGAAACTTTTATCAGATCAGCACTACAGAGGCAAGAAATAGATATATTATGAGCACATTTACGTTAAAAAAGAAACAATAGAGATACATGTAAAATGAAGCAATCGAAAAAGCTCTCTTGCAAAAAGAATAAGGGTCAATGTTACTAGGAAAAAGAAAGAAAAAATAAAAAAATACAGATAAGGATAAGGGGAAAGCCAGAGCTCGGTCGGGGCTCGATCGGCTTACACACACAGGGATTCACTGACAAACCTATGCAAACACAAACAATAATTAACAAACAAACACAAACAATAATTAACGAACACAAACAATAATTAACAGACACATAACCAAATACAGGCTTTAGGGAGAGCCACTGCAGCAAGAGTGTGTTGAAGTGTGAGTGTTTGTGTAAGTGTAAGTGTACGCGTATGTATATGCATGTGTGAGTATGCGTGTGTGTGCTTGTCGTGTGTGTGTGTACGTGAGTGTCTATATATGTGTGTGATTGTGATTGAGTGTATGCGTGAGAGCTCATATAATTATGTGTGTGCATGTATGTGTGATTGCGAGTGTGTGTGCAATTGTGTGTGAGTCTGTGTGTGCATGTGTGATTGTTTTTGTATTTGTGTGTTCGCGTGTGTGAGTGTGTCTGTGTGCTTGTGCATATGTGTGTATGTGCGTGAGTGTGTTTCAGTGTGATTGTATGTGTGTGTTTGTATGCGTGTGAATATGGGTACGTATGTGTTCGCCTGTGTGAGAATGTGTGTGTACGTGTGTGTATGTGAGGATGTGAGTGTGTGAGATTCCATGTGTGGATTTGTGTGTCTGTGTGTATGTGATTGTGTGTTTGAGTGTGAGTGTGAGTGTTTGTGTGTGTGAGTGTGAGTGTTTGAATGCATGTATGTGTGTTTGAGTTTGTGTGTAAGTGTGAGTATGTGTATGTAAATGTGTGTGTGTTTACAAGTGTGAGTGTGTGTGCTTGTGCACATATATGCATTGCGTGTGACTGTGTATATGTAGATAAGTGTGTGTGCCTGTATGTATGATTCTGCGTGTATGAACGTGTGTGTGTGAGTGTGTGTATGGGTGAGTGTGGCTGTGTGTGACTGTGTATGTGTGTGAATGTTTGTGTGTGTGCGTGTGCGTGTCTGTGAGTGTGTGTCTGTGTGCGTATGTGTTTTTTCCGTTTGTATATATGTGTGTCTGTGTGTGTGATTGTGTGTATGAAGAGTGCTTTGTGTGTGAGTGTGTATTTAAATGTCCGTGTGTGAGTGTGTAAATGTGTGTGTGTGTTCACAAGTGTGGTTGTGCGTGTTTATGCGTGTGTGTGAGTGTACGCGGATGTGTGTGCATGTGCCTGTGAGTGTGTGTGGTTGATGACTATGTGTATGTAAATGTCAGTGTGTGTTCACAAGTGTGAGTTTGAGTGTGTGTGCTTGTGCTTGTGCTTGTAACTCTCGAACCAGTGAAGTACAAACATTACCATGTACAAGATCTTTGCCAATTACATAATCTAACCTGCCACCTGTCAAATGAGTCTGTTTATCTGTGTCATATACAGTCATCGATCTTCTATTGACGAAATGTTTAAATTCCTCCCCATTGCTGTTACTCTGGTGATCACCAAATTGTGTGTGTCTAGCATTGAAATCTCCCATACATAATGTTCCTTGATTATGGAAATTGGGTAGAGAACTAGTCAGAAACTTTGAGCTCCTGGCATACACATTATATAATGAGAAGAACCCAGAGGCAGTCTTAATTCTTAAATGATGGAACTGCACGTCGGTGTTCCCGGACTGTTTTACTAGTTCATGTGGTAGTGTTAGCTTTACATAAGTCAACAAACCCGTCATGGCTGTATTTACATATGAGCAATACCCTTTGAGTTTAGGCGCTATTTTCATGTTAGTAGCAGCTGCAAACGGTTCTTGTACGCAGATTACATCGACATTGTTTTTACGAATATAAAACTCTAGGTCATTAAGCCTAGGCTTAATGCTACGCATATTCCATGATATGAATTTGATTGTGCGTTTATCCACAAATGAAGAGTTTTTTTATTTGATAGTCTATACTTCATTCTGTAATATCCTCTGATGGTAACGCATTTTACTTTACAGAAAGCACACATATACATTGCTGTATAACCATACTTCTCCTCACATAGGACAGACCTTAATTTAAAAGTAAACTTAACCATTTAAACTATTAATTCTTAGCTTTTTTCTGCTTCGTAGCTCAATCCCTTCAATTGGTGTGTCGAGGGCATTCGGGGGACCGGAAGCCTTATCAGGGTCCGTGTCACGTAGTTCCGACTCTTGACCAGCGTCGGACTCGCCCGAAGAGTGTTTCAGTGTTGCCACTTGGATCTCGCCCATTCCCCACGTAGGAGGACGCTCTTTCACATAAAATTTCCATAGAAATGTACAAGATTTAACAAACCTCCCACAATGTATCTTGATCAAATGGCTAAATTACACATGCCTTAGCAGTATTAGATGTATTGACAAAGGCAAGCAGAAACTATAATCTTAGCGAGAGAATCAAAGTTTTGTCTTTTTAGTCGGAATAAATCCTGCATTAAGGGTACACTTGCGAGAATATATACATACATATATATATATATATATATATATATATATATATATATATATATATATATATATATATATATATATATATTGCATAGTATTTATCAGCAAAGTTCATGTTCTATTCCTAACACTTAATGTTTATCCTGATGTGTGTGAGAGGCGAGTTATAGGCAAATTGTTATTACGGATGAAGTTCTACTAGCGCAGTCAACTAAGGATCTATGATTGCATATCAAGAGATATCTGTTCGTCAGCGGCAATTCTCTCTGTCTCTGTGGCAGTTTGGTATATTAATAGCAATGTGCTTAGATATGAGACGTAGAATCAAATGATATTTAATCAAAGATAAGCCCGGCTTGTTCAATATTGTGTTGCGCGTGAGCGCGTTTCTATGGGATGCAAGAAAATATAATCAAATATTTAATCATCAAACCGTTTGTGTACAACGAAGACATTAATTGTAAAGGATTATTACGAAAAAAAACATGCTGAACATTGCCAAAACAGCTCTGGCACGAATTAACTTTCCCTAGCTCGATCTGGGAGATGCAGACTCCTGGGGAATCTTGAAGGTCATCCCCCACCCTTAAGTCCCAACCCAAACCAACCTCCTACCCAGCCCATCACCCTTACCTCAACAGAATTCCAACTCCCGACGGCGCACCGGCCGGATCATTCAGAACCCCACCTCGACAGACGGAGCCCTCAGTCAGACCCCAAAAAATAACAAACACAAGAAGTTGCAACTATCAATATAACCCTTTCAACCCAAACCTCAGCCAAATTCAAATCACGCCCACCAAAACGCGCGAGTGAGAAATGCCGCAGCAGATCGAGCTCGCAGCCGCCCCAAAGAAAAGAAACACAGGACACAAACAGCATCAAAACAGCATCAAAACAGCAGGCTGGTTGACGGTACGGTAATTGACGCCGCTTACCACGCCATCCGATCTTATGCTGCTTATCCCCTTGTTCAGGAATGCTGTGACGCAACCCTACTAGGGAAGGAAATCCCTCACAGCAACAGCAAGTGGATACACTCTAATGCAGCCGAAGCCGACCTTGTGGCTGCCCAAAGACTGAATAAATACTTCCTTGCTGGTGAACTCAACACACAACACACACATGGCATGATACAAAAACATCAATGACTTACGCAACGGGTTTCACCCCGTAGACAACAAAGCATATCAACACTTATCAACCATTCAATGCCTCACACTCCTGCAACACAAAGTGCTGCAACGAGCACTGAAACATGTACAGAAAATATGATCCTCACATAACTCATTAACAGCCACGGACTCGACAACACAAATATAAATCAAAATACACACATATACAACTTACCAAACGAACCACACAGGCGAACGAAGTGATGGCGTCGCTCTCGCCAACAAATCGAGTTTTAAACACAAAAATTAGGACAACTTAACATCACCGCTCACTGCAGTGGAAACTGACACACCACACGGTCCCATCCTTATAGCCACCACATATTTACCACCACGACGACCATACATAGCTGACCAGGAGACACATTGAAGCTTCTCAGACACAGAAAACCTGCATACCTATTCTGAGACTGGAATGCACAACACCATACATTAGGCTACAACTACCAAACCGCCGTGGGACGAGGGCTCGCATCTCGTATCCTCGATGGCACACTACAACACATCGGTCCAGACTTCCCAACGCGAATCAACAACTGGCCAGCAACCACACCAGACATCATACTCACAAGTAGACATCCACACCTGAACATTCATCTAACACAAGGAGACATTACAACCAGAGGCCACATCCCAATCACAAACACAAAATCAACAAATCCAAACATGATCCCTTCTCCCCCAAGGGAAAATTTCAAAATGTAAACTGGGACTCCTTCAAGGAAACTCCTATTTCACACAAACGTTAGAACTTCAAGGGCGACCCACAGCAGACAGTGACACCTGCCTGGAATCCTGGTACCACGACATGAACACAGCCAGGCAAGCTCACACACCAAAATCAACATTCAGAACCATACCTTAAAATATGCAAAACAATGCCCTTCGCTCACTCATCACACACAATATCACAACGTTCACCAACTCGCCCAAACACGAGATTGGGACCACCAACTAAGAAACAGATACAGGCAAATACAAACACAATACAAACACAAACAGAGAACTGCATACAGGGACATGGACAATACATAGACGAACTCTGCCAGAGCCACACAGATACAACACTTCACAGACGCTTCTGGCAGAAAAAATCCAAATCACAGACACCGAAAACGAAGTACACGAGGCGTTACAACATTCACAACACCTACAACCCACAGAAACCATCGACCTCACCTTACTGAACAGCGCAGACATCTTCCCCACGCGAACAACAGCAAGAGAAGTTGCAGAAATTATGTGACATCACACAGATACATGACACATCCAAACAAATAAAAAAAACATAATGAAACTATCCACAGAACGCGCCATCACACATATGAACAGTGGAAGATTCAAACAAG
>BOPN01009818.1:10000-12500 GCA_017312705.2 Penaeus japonicus
ATTATTAGTTAGGAACAACTGCATGATACCAATTCATGTAAATAATGGAACTAGTAATAAAATGTCGCATTTCCTCTTATAGCGGATGCAAATGTTAATCGTGTGATCTTTTCGAAAGTGGATTATTGAACCCTTTCTTCCTGCTCCTTGTTCGCTGCGCTACCATCCTACAGGCTTTAAATTAGGGGTTCCAGAGACCGTCATATCTGCGAAGCCTCTGCAACATATATGGCGTGATGGTGCCGCAACGGCTATAACATTATCATAAGTAAAAATAATGTCGCTGTCTCTACAATCGTCGTCGTCATAACGCGCCTCGTCGGACACTAATATTGGCTCTAGTCTAAGAGGCGGACCGTTTCTGCTTTTTATTTTTCTTGATGCCATTGACTAGGAAGAAGATAGTAGCGTGGGCGCCCAGACCCGCTTCTGCAGATGTAGTACCTTTCCTGGGCGCTTATCTACATTGTCTAAGTCATGAATCATCTGCCTGACATCGCAGAGCCTGAAATTATTTGTAGAAAAATGTCCTCCCACCTGCCTCCAAAAGCACCCCGCGCCTGCATTCCGCGGATGCAATTGCGTGCTGCACCTTGCCTGGGGATGACCCCGAGGTCGAGATTCCTTTCGACGGACTAGACCATTCGGGGAAGTTTTCTCTGTAATTAGAGACTTCTCAGGATTAGAAGTTTTTTTTTCTAACGTGGGAGTTCCATGAAATTACATGACAAGAGTTTTATCCAGAGGATCTCATGGGCTTGATAAATTCAAAGCATTACAGTATCTTCCTAAAGCTGTCTTTACGCGATATATGACCCAGTTTAAACAATACGATGAACATCGCCATCTATTTCAGAAAGAAATGTGTTATATTTCTCCAGCATTACCAAAGGGAGAAGAGAAATAAATTGTTGATAACTTGTTAAATATTCTTAAATCCAGAGTTTATACTGCATTGAGCTTTGGAGGTTGATACCGAGAGAGAGACAAAATGTGACTGATTTTGAATATAAAACAGCAGAGATCCATGTTACACGCCAAAAACATTTTTTTTTTTTTAACTGAGCGTGCGTGATAAATGCGAAAGGATAAAATGATAAAATGACATATTCTCTCAACTTTCTATTTCAGTTACATTGCAAGCAGATTCGCTTCTCTGAAATTCTACAGTTTGTGTGTGTGTGTGTGTGTCTCTGTGTGTGTGTGTGTGTGTGTGTGTGTGTGTGTGTGTGTGTGTGTGTGTGTGTGTGTGTGTGTGTGTGTGTGTGTGTGTGTGTGAGAGTGTGTATGTGTATGTGTACGTGAGTGTGTATGTTTATGTGTATGTGTATGTGTATGTGTATATGTATGTGTATGTGTATGTGTATGTGTATGTATATGTGTATGTGTGTGTGTTTGTCTATGTAATAAAACACGAACTTTCGCAATTGTCCAACAAGACAAATTACGCAATTCAGAGTGAGGGGGAAAAGAAAAGCGCGAATGCTCGGTCAGCAATAGGAACCTCGGCTGTGAAAGTGTTCCCCAGACTCTCCTCTCGCATTCCCACGCTTCCGCAGCTGCCAGAACATTTCGCTGACTGAGACCCTCATATGCTGATGCTATGAACAGGCTTTAGGTGATGGATAGCCTTACTATATTCATTATATTATGTAAGTTTTCAGTACGAATCAAAATTAACAGATAAGTATAGGAAATATGGATATTAATACATTTAAGAAGTATATATACAAATAAATGTAGCATGAATATGTATGAATGTAGATAGATCAAAATAGATGCAAGAATAAATAAGTATAATATTAATAGATACAAATGGATATAAACATAGATAAGACTGAATATAAACACACACAAAAAAATATTAATAGTTCTTTGCCCATAAGCCGCTAATTCGTATTAGTATTCATACTCCGAAAAAAAAAAATCTATTACCATGACCTTGCTGAAAAAAATCATTCTTACTAATTTTGATGATGATGATGCTGATTTTTTTTTTTTTTTTTTTTTTTTTTTAGCAGCACCAACTCAAAAACAACAATAATTAGAATAAATGTTAGGATAACAATAATACATATGACAGCATTAATTCAAATGATTATTAAAGCAATGATATTTGAATCTAACTTTTAAACTTTAAGTTTAAGGTATATGATAACACACACACACACACACGCACCTCCAAAGAAGTGTTTAGATAAGTCTAAATGATTCTCTAAAAACACGACAGAGCCTACTGTAGAAGGCACTGAAGGTGTTTCTCAAACAAAAAATCAGATTTGAAATAGAACGTTGTTTGTGGTAAAGGCTGAAAATTGCAAATAAACACACACACACACACAAATATATATATATATATATATATATATATATATATATATATATATATATATATATATATATATATATATATATATATATTTAGATACAAATAAGATATATTAACCATAGCTTTTTTTCTTCAAATTATAGTAAAATCGAAAGAGCAAGACCTCACAAC
>BOPN01009818.1:20000-25000 GCA_017312705.2 Penaeus japonicus
TGCAACGGGAGTCACGGGACGATGCAGCGCTCCCCGTCCACATGAGGGTAGATGCGTCGTGTATCATTCCTTTGGGTTGACGGCAAAAGACCGACAAATGATGGATCGAGCCCGTTGCGCATCTTTGTATCATATTTTGATACGCAACGGTGCAACGCTCTCCCGTCCACACTGCAACGCAACGATGATACGATACGCGTAAATGCAACAAGTGTGGACGCAGCTTAATACATGAACCCTTGCGATGCTGATAAGGGGTTGCCACTTATTCTTCATTTGGTAACAAGTGTTCCCCTTGGTGTTTCCCCTGTTATTACCATTTGCAACATTTGTTTACCTTTCGGTTGTTACAATTTGTGACGTGGGTCGCCTTGTGGTGGTTATCATTCTCATCATTTGTTTACCTTGTGGTTTTTACCATTTGCAACATATGTTCCTCATTGTGTATTGCATATACTGTATTGCAATGCGACATGTGTTCCCCTTGGTCCTTCTCAATTGACATTTGTAACAAATGATCTTAGTACTTTATCATAGCCATGGGTAACATACTATCGCATTGTTTGGTATAACTACTTACCAAGTTTATTCAGTGGCTTTTTGAAACGCGTATTCCCCTTGGTGTATTATAAACATGGCCATTTGTAATGTGCGTTCGTCTTGGTGTTTGCCTGCGCATACTTGAGCAGTTATGGGGTTCTGAACTTTATATCATATTTACTTGTAATAAATCACGGGTTTCATGTGTGCCAACTAATTTTGTAGTGTCATATAACGTGTTACTTTGAGTTATTGGTTGTGATTCATTGGTCTATAATTAATACTAAATTAAGTGTTTGCAAATGTGCGTTGCTAGTACTTGGTAACTAATAGGAGTGCAATTTCCGTATTCTATCTAGTTAGCTAGCTTAATTTCGCATGGGTTACCCTTCTAGTATTTCAAAATGATGTTCTCTGTTGAGAGGTTTGTTGCCTGTCCATCTGCAAAATTGCTGATGAATTTAAATAAAGCGCAGTGGAGTGAGCTGGCAGCCCATTATGAACTTCTTGTCCGATCCTCATTGCGGAAAGATGTAATCCGTGAAATGGTGCTTGAGCACTTGGTGGCGGTTGGCATCATCACTAGAGAGGACATGGAAGATACATTTCCTGATGAGACGGTAAATTGACCTTGAATTTCAGAAGGTCGTAGTGGAAAAACTGAGAGCAGAAAACGAGCGTCTACGCCTCGCTCAGTGCTCGGAGATGATACGATTCTCGTTTCCATCTCAGAGAGGCTGTACGTTTTGTCCCTAAATTCAGTGAGCAGGAGCCTGAGAATTTTATTTACGCATTTTGAGCGTGTTGCTCAGTTCCATGAGTGGCCCCAGTTCGAGTCAATGTCAGGGAGGTAAAATTTATATATATATAGCACTGTGCTATATATATATATATATAGCACAGGAGGTCTTTTCAGCTCTTGACGTGGTCCAGTCATCAAACTATAAAGTAGTAAAGCAGGCGATTTTAAGTGTATATAAAAAGGTGCCTGAAGCTTACCGGCTTTCATCTCGCGGCTATGAAGAATTTTTAAGAATTGTTCATACTCGAGGAGGTGAAAACTAGTATGCCCTTGAGAGTTCGTAGTCACATAGAAGAGAGAGGTTTAACTACATTATCTGCGGTAGGTATGGCAGCTGATAATTTTTCCCTGACTAATTGACAAATCAATTACCGATCAAGTGAGTCCATATCCCATTCTAACCCCTCCAGACATGTTAATCCAGGGACTGGGAAGTCGGACCGTGTTGGTGTGGCTGAGACGTCTTATGCCCAAGGTTCCTCTCTCCCTGTAAGCTATGGTGGTAAAGCTCATGAGGGCAAAGCAGAAAAAATATCTTACTGTCGTTATTGTAAGAAGGTAGGACACTTACTTTCTGACTGCCTTAAATTGAATTGTAAGCGTTCAGAGAATGCTAAACCTGTATTACAAGTTAGCACGAAAAGTGAACCTATGGAAATAGCTGATGGTTATACTTTTAGGTGTGAATCTAACACCTCTAATGAGCATAAGGTAAATAATCATGAAATAAGACACTCTTTCCTTCCCTTCCATTCCACAGATTTTATTGGTATAGACGGAACAGAAGCGCCTCTTCGCCCTGTCAATATCTTACGGGATTCCGGTGCAGAGCTGTCATTGATATCAAAGCATGACGTCCCAAGTCCTGAATGTTATACCGTTGAGATAGTTCTGATGGATGGAGGAGACAGCAGTGCCAATTAATTCTGAATTTGTTTCACTAAAAGGAGAATATGTAACAAGGGATGTGCTTCTTGCACGACAAAAGAATGACCCAGATTTGGCTAAGTTCTTTGATAATGTAGTTGATGAAGAAGATAGTGATAATTTCGGAATTTGTTTCTACCTTAAGGCAGGACTCTTGATGCGTAAATTCCAACATTTAAATGTCCCTGCAGATGAAATTTGGAACAATGTCCATCAGATAGTTGTTCCGAAATCACTGCGTCCTGATATACTTTCCATTGCTCATGACCTATGTGGCCATTTAGGTGTAACAAAGACATATCATAAAGTTCTGGCTCATTTCTATTGGCCCAGACTTAAAAGAGATGTCGTTAAGCACTGTAGGACTTGTCACATCTGCCAAGTTAAAGGTAAGCCAGGTACGTCTGTCAAACCTTATCCATTACAACCAATCCCAGTTGTGGAAGAGCCATTTAGCAAAATAATTATTGACTGTGTTGGCCCTCTGCCCAAAACAAAGAGTGGTAATCAGTTTCTCCTCACTATTATTGACAGCGCTACCCGTTACCCCGAAGCAGTACCTCTCAGACGAATAACGAGTAAAAATGTTGTCAGAGCACTCGTAAAGTTCTTTACTCAAGTGGGCCTACCTTCTTCAATACAGTCAGATCAAGGGTCGAATTTTACCGCAGATTTATTCCAACAGGTAATGTGTTCCTTGGGTATTAGACAGTACAAGTCAACAGCTTTTCATCCTGAGTCACAGGGAATTGTGGAGCGATTCCACTACACCCTGAAGACTATGATAAAATCCTTTTGTCTGGAAGTAGGGTCAGAATGGGATGAGGTCATAGATTTGTTGCTCTTTTCAGTCAGGGAAAGTGTTCAGGAGAGCCTTGGGTTTTCACCTTTCCAGCTAATCTATGGTCATGAGGTCAGAGGACCTCTCAAAGTATTAAAAGAGTGTTGGCTCAGTGAAGAGGAAGATGTGCCTGTTTCAACTTATGTGGAAAATCTCAAAAGTAAACTTAAAACTGCTGTCGCCATTGCACATAAACATATGGGTAAGGCACAAAGTAGAATGAAAAATATATTTGACAGAACTAAAAAAGCTGAGATCAGATCATTCAACGAGGGTGACCTCGTTTTGGCTTTACTTCCCCTTCCCAAGAAACCTCTTCGTTCTCAGTATCATGGTCCATTTCGTGTGTTAAAACGTACTAATGAGGTGAACTACATCATTGAAACGCCGGAAAGGCGAAAGAAAAAACGTAAAGTACATGTTAATCTCTTGAAGAAATATCATTCTCGTGAAGATAGTGGTGTTAGTGTTGAAAAAGTAAAGGCTGTAGCCCTAATTGTACCTAATACTGGTGACCACCATGAAGAAAATTATGGTATAGAATCTGTAATTTCTATCGTAGAACCTAATCTTTCAAACTCTGTAATTCTAGATAATCTAGAACATAAACTTGTTCATCTAGCAGCAAACGAAGCAGCCAGCATCAGTTCCCTTCTTCAAGATTACCGTGATCTTTTTGGTGACACGCCTCGTCTGTGTACCCTCTTGGAGCATGATATAGAGACGGCAGGTGCACAGCCCATTCGACAAGCACCGTATCGCATCAGTGGAGAGAAGAAAACGTTTCTTCGGTCCGAAATACAACGCCTCCAGGACCAGGGTCTAATTCGTCCGAGTCTAAGTCCTTGGGCATCTCCAGTTGTTTTAGAATCAAAAGCAGGTGGGTCATTTCGTCTATGTATTTATTGTAGAAAGGTTAATTCAGTCACAAAACCGGATTTTTATCCTCTTCCGAGGATGGATGATATAATAGACGACCTTGGTAAAGCTCGGTATCTCTCCAAACTAGACCTTTTACAGGGCTACTATCAGGTGCCCTTAAGTGAGAGAACCAAACCTATATCTGCCTTTGTCACACCTACAGGACTTTATGAATTCACCGTCCTCCCATTTGGAATGCGGAATGCCCCTGCAACCTTCCAACGGCTGATGAACTACCTGACTGCTGATCTGGAAGGTGTGAGATGTTACCTTGACGACCTGGTGGATTGGAGCTCATCCTGGGAGGATCATCTGCGTCGACTTCGCGCCCTGTTCTCCACGCTCGCTGAAGCTAATCTCACGGTGAACCTCAAGAAGAGCGAATTTGGTCATGCTCACGTAGTCTTTCTTGGCCATGTGGTGGGCCAAGGTCAGTTAGCACCAGTATCTGCTAAGATTGAGGCTGTTCATCAATATCCAACTCCCTTTACCCGGAAAAGTCTGATGCGTTTTATAGGTCTGGCGGGGTACTACAGAAGATTCTGCAGGAACTTTGCTCAGGTGTCTGCTCCGCTTACCGATTTGCTCAGTACTAAGAAAGTTTTCAAGTGGTCGACAGAATGAATGTGTTATACCCGGTGTGCTATTAGTCATTCAAATTTAAATCTAATAAAAAATCATAGGCAACTGTTGAAAAGGAGGCTTTAGGGTTGGTAATGGCATTGTAAAAGTTTAAAGTTTACCTAATGAGCACTGCCTATCCAATTGAAATATTCACCGACCATAATCCACTTCGATTTATTGAAAGTGTAAAATTCAAAAATATGAGAATACTAAGATGGGCTTTGGAACTACAGCCATATAATATCAAAATCAGTCATATAAAAGGTATAGACAATATTGTTGCTGACGCTTTATCAAGAGCGTAGATATTGTCATAATTATATATTATATTTTGAGTACAATGCA
>BOPN01009819.1:2211-4711 GCA_017312705.2 Penaeus japonicus
TGTATGTATATATATATATATATGTATATATATTTGTATTTATATATATATAATAAATATATATATACATATATATATATATATATACACATATATATATATATACACATATATATATATATATATATACACATATATATATATATATATATATATATATATATATATATATATACATACATACAGATATATACATACATACACACAGATATATACATACATACACACATATATATACATACATACACATATATATACATACATACACACATATATATATGTATATATATATATGTATATAAGTACCTAGGTTCAGTGATACATAACCAAAGAATTACTGATAAGACTTGGTCTGGATAAAAGAATTGAGGGAGAATAAGTGGAAAGCTGTGTGATATTGAAAATGACAATGAAAAGCTCAAAGGAAAGGTGTATAAAAGTATAATGAAACCAGTGCTAATGTATGGAGTAGAAACATGGCTAGGGAAAAAGGTGGTGGACCTGATTTGAAGTCACTGTAATGCACGTGTGGGGTAACTAGCAGGGAAAAGACATTGAAAAAGTAATAAGAAAAATGGCAGTGGTGGCAGAAATTTCTAAAAAGATAAAAAAGAGCAGGTTCCACACTATAGACACATTAGCAGAACTGATGAAAGTTATGTCAGTAAGAGAGTTATGTCTGACACAAGAAGCCAAAAGAAAAAGGGGAACACCAATGATAAGATGGAGTGAGTGGCAGATCTAAAATAGATAGGCATATCGGGTGAAGAACCCTAATATCAGGTTATCAAGAACGTGCTGACAGAATAAATATTGAAACAATAAAAAATTGGCAAACGATGCAAGTAAAAAAGTGATATATTAGGTCAAGTCATTAATGAAGAGCAAATACCTTCAGCATCTAACAAACCCTCCACCACATTTATTGTGGCAGGACTGAGGTCAGACTCATTCTCTATTAGATGATAAATCAACAGGAGAGTATAAAAAATAAACATACAAGCTTCTTGATCATAGTGATGAAGTGTAGGTCTTCTTTTCGCATTTACTTTTTAATTTCAAAAACTAAGTAGTTTTATTTTTTAATTTACAACAACTAAATTCAAAAGAAAAATGGTTAAATATTATTAACACATCTGTGATGGCTTTCATAACATATTTTCTTCCTCATAATCATAGATGTAATAATCCAAATCTTCTTGAGATTTGCTGTGATCTGTTATGGACTACTTACATTCAAAGTACATTCCAGTGATGGAGGTATTATTAGTAACATTTCCCAAAAATGTCTTAGAAATTATCTTATCTATCAATTCCACATCTGTTTGGCTAATACTATACATATGTCTGAAACTAAACTTTCTACCTGAAACGAGTGATCTGTAAGGGACAGCATACAATTTGAAAGTAAACCTTACTGTCATACCTGTAGCGACTCAAGCTTTTGTCATGGTTTCTGCATCTTTAATGCATCGACATCTACCACCTGCCATCAAACATGTATATTCTAGCAAGAGATAAACTAGTAGAACTTGTAACTTGTAGCTTTATCTTCAAATAAGGAACTGGAATAGTCCCAAATTTACTAAATACCACAATGGTGGTACTGATGGATTCCCCTTACCCTTTATTACTTATAAATAGTTGACATTCTGCAATTCTCTCTATACCCCACAATATGAGCCACAATTTCACAGTAGTAAGAGAGAACATGAAGTAAATTGTGGGGTATAGGGGGAATTGTAGATAATATCCATTCCACTATATGTGAGTAGAAGAGGGTGAGAAGAATTCACTAGTATCACTATCACGTTATCAATTAATGTGTCAGTACTCTGAAGTAAAAAAAAAATGGAGCCCATAAAGATCTATCCATCCAGAATTTATATTTGCTGTTCTATGACTGATTAAAAAAAGTATGCAAGGTATAAGGATTGCTTAAGTCACTGCACACATATCAGCAATTTTCCTGTGTATTAACCCATTTTGAAAATAAAATGTTAACATCCATATCAAACTATCAAGTATTTCTACAGAAAAGTTGCACATCACAAACTAATATCTGTGGTTTGCATTTATTGTTTTAATCTTCAAATACAAACAACAGCAAAGGGAAACTGCAGGGCAATCACTGTAAATATGTTAATGATAATTGTGAATTATGTTCACCCATTGCAGATAGGGATAAATTTGTTTGCCCATTCCCCAGCACAGGCACCAGTGCCACCTATGCTGCACCCCATATGGGTTTTATTTCAGAGCTAGGCAGCTTTCCACAGCATTTTACGACCATTCCCACTCTCATTCATGTATTGTAAAATTAAGAGCCATTTTCATATGTCATTTTTTTGTGTTCTGCTGTAATGAGACACTTATGTGTCATATGACATGCTCTATCAATGTTGCAGTTGACTAAGATTGTACTATAGGGTCCACATCAGCTCACTATTCTCTTTATACGCTGTGTGATATACGTATTATTGTTTAATGGGAGGACAAT
>BOPN01009820.1:2500-5000 GCA_017312705.2 Penaeus japonicus
GCGGCGGGTAAGAAGGAAGAGAAAAGAAACGAAACCCTCCTACCACGGAAGGGGTCGGAAGAGAAGTGTACATACTTCCCACTGTGCATGGGTTTCCTATACACTGAAAAAGAGAAAGAGAGTCAGCAGAATGATGAATTAAGATGTCCAAGAAGGGGAGCTGGTCGTCGGCCTCCAATGCCACCTTGAAACGAAGTATAGGAGTTCAGAATTCAGCTTCTCCTGAAATCAGGGAAGAGAGCAGGGTCATGAGGCCAGAAGGCAAAGACGTCTTCGACATACCTTAGCCATATTGAAGGACGAAGGGAAATGAAAGGAAGAAACGAGAAGATTGGTCTGCAGGAAGGCAAGGACATCATCAAGTGAACAGAGATTCGGCGTCTAGACTCATCATGGCCGCAGGCGTGACTCCGCGAACACAGGCGATGAAGTCCTGAGAGTGGCGAAGGTGAACTAGAGAGTTGTGTTTTTTGGGTAACCCATAGAAGTGAGAGAGGCGTGGGTTTATAACCTTCAACCTTTATTTAAGGTTTGCCTCCGGGCAACCCGACGCTAGCTGCTTCAGGCGACGATGGGATGTGGCAGCATTGCGTTCACGTGGATTTCTAGTGTGGAGATGTCGTCCAAGTCCCGGGCCTTTTGCAGGTAGGAAGCTCGGTCAGAGGACCTACGTCTCTCCTTTCTCCTCAGACATGAAGATGGAATCCAGGTGGATTTCGAAACTGTTTTCTTATTTTCTAATAAATCTATTTTGTGTATAGTTTTTTTCCGTCAAGTATATATATATATATATATATATATATATATATATATATATATATATATATATATATATATATATATATATATATACACAGTATATATATGTGTGTGTGTGTGAGAAAGATAGTAGAATGCAGTAACGCATTTAATATATAAATACAAATTTTACCTCCTGACAGGGACTTGAACCCGAGCCCTCAGATTGACTGACCCAACCGTGAATCCAATAAACCACACGACCCACTAAAATTTTGTCTAACCAGCGTCTGGTTAGACAATTCTTTTAGTGGGTCATGTGGTCTATTGGATTCACGGTTGGGTCTATCAATCTGACGGCTTGGGTTCGAGTCCCTGTCAGGGAGGTAAAATTTGTATATATATATATATATATATATATATATATATATATATATATATATTCATATGTATGTTTGTATGAATATATATATATATAGAGAGAGAAGATAGATAGATATATAGATAGATAGATAGATAGACAGATATATATGTATATATATATATATATATATATATATATATATATATATATATATATATATACATATGTACACACACACACACACACACACACACACACACACACACACACACATATATATATATATATATATATATATATATATATATATATATATATATTTATATATATATATATATATATATATATATATATATATGTATATATATATATACATATATATATACATATATATATATATATATATATATATATATATATATATAGATAGATAGATAGATAGATAGATAGATAAATAGATAAACATATACAGAGATAGACAGATAGATAGATAGATAGACATATACAGAGATAGACAGATAGATAGATAGATATATGCATATAGATATGTACATATATATATGTACACACACACACACACACACAGACTAATGACTAGATCACCCAAACATTCTCGCTCTATTTCCTTCTTCTCTTCTCTCTCTGTATTCCTCTATCCTCCCTCCCTCCTGCTCTTTCTAACTGCTTCCCTCCTTCTTGCTACTTCTCCCTCCCTCCTTCCTACACCCTCCTGTTTCCTCTCCTTCCTTCTCCCTCCTACCAACCACCCTCATATTCCTCTCGCTCGTTCACCCCTTCCCTACCTCCTACTCCACCTTACTTCCTTCCCCACTCCTCCCTCCCTCCTTTCTCCTCTCCCTCATCATCCCTCCTACCCTCCCTCCCTCATCCTCCTTTCCTCCCCCACTGTCCCTCCCTCCCTTCCATCCCCCCTACCTCCCCCATCCTCCTTTCCTCCCCCACTCTCCCTCCCTCCCTTCCATCCCCCCTACCTCCCCCATCCTCCTTTCCTCCTCCACTCTCCCTCCCTCCCTTCCATCCCCCCTCCCTTCCTCATCCTCCTTTCCTCCCCCACTCTCCCTCCCTCCCTTCCATCCCTCCTACCCTCCCCCACTCTCCCTCCCTCCCCCATCCTCCTTTCCTTCCCCACTCTCCCTCCCTCCCTTCCATCCCTCCTACCCTCCCTCATCCCTCCTACCCTCCCTCATCCTCCTTCCCTCCCCCACTCTCCCTCCCTCCCTTCCATCCCCCCCACAGCCATCAGTTACGAGGAGTTACGTACCCACATAAATCACCCGGCACTAAACCCAGTAACAGACGGCTAGACTGTATGCGGTTTTCGACTTTCCTTTTCATTTTGTTTCAACCGACCGTCTTGGGGTCTGTAGTAGGGCAGGG
>BOPN01009820.1:10000-19571 GCA_017312705.2 Penaeus japonicus
ATATTATATTAAAAAAACTGAGGATAATAGAAAAGCAAACACAATGTTGATGAAACAGGAATGACACTGATAGCAATAATATCATGAGCAGAAAATGCTTCAGTTAATCATGAAATTGATATTACAGATTTTTATTTGTCCATTGCGATATCATTGCACATGAAAGGAGCATGTTTTGAGTTTAGCAACATGCAATAGCAACTCTTGCCAAATATTTTTAAAAATGTGATGTATACATCGAACAGTGTATATCTGCATTTGTCTCTTTATTCACCTCTCTCGCTATATATATTTCTCTTTCTTTCTCTCTCTATATATGCATATACACACACACATATACGTATATATGTATATATATATATATATATATATATATATATATATATATATATATATATATATATATACGTATACACACACACACACACACACACACACGCACACACGAATACATACATATATACTGATTTGCATATTTATATATATATATATTTATATATATTTATATATATATATACATATATAGATATATATATATATATATATATATATATATATATGTATATATACATATATATATACATATATATATATATATATATATATATATATATATATATATATATATATATATATATATATATATATGTGTGTGTGTGTGTGTGTATGTATATATATATATATATATATATATATATACATATATATATATATATATATATATATATATATATATATATATATATATATATATATATATATATATACATACACACACACACACACACACACACACACACACACACACACACACACTCACACACACAAATATATATATATATATATATATATATATATATATATATATATATATATATATATGTATATATATATATATATATATATATATATATATATATATATATATATATATATATATATATATGTGTGTGTGTGTGTGTGTGAAATAATGTCTATGATGATAGTAATGTCTATGTATACATATGTATCTATACAATTACTATTCTAAAACAATTCCTTTCCACTTCTAATTTTCCTTTGTTTCTGTCCCTCGAGCCAATCAGCTAATGACCCTACCTTTAGTCTAATGCCAGATATATTGTAATTTTGTTGTTGAATGTTAATGTACATTTTGAAGAGTGTATTGATTGCTATGTGATTGTATATATGTAGGCTTTGAGAAATGCTAAATTACTGTGGTTGAGACGTAACGAAAAGTGTATGTTTTTTTTTTTAATATACATGTGTGTGTTTGTGTGTGTTTCTGTGTTTATGTCTGCTTGAGTATGTGTGTAAGTGTTTTTGTGATTATCTTTGTGGATAAATATGTCTATATATACATACATACATACATACATACATACATACATATATATATATATATATATATATATATATATATATATATATATATATTCTTTTTTTTCATTTTTCTTGTGCGTACGTTCTGATGTACTTATGTGCGTTTTTTGCGTGTTTGTATTCGTGTCTCTTTGTGTGAATATAATTTATCTGCACTACGCTTTACGCAAATCATATAAAGAAATACCCCCTTACTTTCAGATTAGCTTTTTCAAGTGGAACGACAAACCACTTTTCCCTAACTGAAAAGATTATACTTTTCCGAAAACAAAACCACCTTTAAGTCAAACCCGAGACTAAAGAAAAATCTGAAAAAACTATATCTAGAAAAATAAAACGTATTTGCTCACTTCTGTTCACTCGACATATGCGTTGTCTGACCTTTTGAGCAGAGGGTGATGGGCGGCTTCAATATACAGAGAAAGGTTACACGACCTAGGTTCTCTCTCTCTCTCTCTCTTTGGCTCGGGGTGTTTGTCTGTTTGTGTTTCTCTGTGCCTCTGTTTGTCTGTTTCGCTCTCTCTCTCTCTTTTTGTCTCTCTCTCTTTTGTCTCTCTCTCTCTATCGCTCCTCCTCTTATTCTTTTTGCTCCTTCTTTTTCTCTCCCTCATTCGTCCCATCTCTCTCTCTGTCTCTCTTTGTCTGTCTGTCTGTCTCTCTCTCTTTGTCTGTCTGTCTGTCTCTCTCTCTTTGTCTGTCTGTCTGTCTGTCTCTCTCTCTCTCTCTCTCTCTCTTATCACTCCCCTTCCACTGCAAGTACCCATAAATATAACTTTGTTGTGTGTTTCAGGGAGTAATATTTTTCGGGGGGGGGGGAGGGATAAGGGGGGGGGGGGCGTAGGGTCGAAGGGAGATTGGAAGGCTGTAGGGAAGAGGGGGGGGGAGGGGAATGGGAGCATGTGAAAGGGAGGGGGGGGGGAAGAGGAGAGGAAGGAGGGAGGAAAGGAAGGGGAAGGGAAGGGAGGACGGAGGAGAGGAAAGAAGGGGTAAGGGTGGAGGAGGAAAGAAAGGGAGAAAGGGAAGAGGGAGGGGAGAGGGGGCCAGATAGGAGTAAGGTGAGGGGGGGAAGGGAGGAGAGGAAGGAAGAAATTAAGATGGAAGGATAAGGAGGAACGAGCAGAGGAAGGGAGAAAGGGGGAATAGAGAAATGAAGGTAAATATTGAAAGTGAGAGGACAAGAGAAGGGGAGGATGAGAAGAAAGGAAGAGGTGAGAGAGGGGAAAAAAGTATGAGGCGACGGAGAAAGGGAGGAGGATTATGAGGTGAAAAGTGAGAAGGAGGGGAGAGAATGGAAGGGGAGAGGGTGGGGGGAGAGTACATCCATCCCCCTCCCCATTCCCACATTTTTTAACCTCCCCTCTTTCTCCTTCCATATCATTCCCCCATTTTTACACCCCCCTCCCCCCAATGTACGTTTGCCCCTTTCACCCCACACTCTCTCTCCCCTTATCGATTCTATCTTCCCTTTTCCCCATTTTTTCTATCGTTCTCACTCTCCGTAATCTCCACCAACACCCCGCCCCCTTGCCCTCTTCTCCCCCCTCCCCTTACTCTCCCACTTTCGCCTATTCCCCTCTCCCCCCACTCCCTCTTCTCACCCCCCTTCCCCCCTCCCTCTTCTCACCCCCTCCCCCACTCCCTCTTCTCACCTCCCTCCCCCCACTCCCTCTTCTCACCTCCCTCCCCCACTCCCTCTTCTCACCTCCCTCCCCCCACTCCCTCTTCTTACCCCCCTCCCCCCCACTCCCTCTTCTCACCCCCTCCCCCACTCCCTCTTCTCACCACCCCCCTTCCCCCACTCCCTCTTCTCACCCCCCTCCCCCTGCTCTCCATCCCTCTACCAATTCTCCATTCGCAATAAGACGAAGAAGCGAAGGGGAAAGAAGTAAGGGAGAATGAAGGAATGGAACAGGGGAATAAGAGAAGAAAAGGAAGAAAGGACAGGTACAGGAGAGGTGGAAGAGGAAGAAGGATGGTTAGAAGAGATGGCGATGGAAGAGAAGAATTATAAAAGAAAGGAAAGGAGGAGAGAATGTAGATTATGCATTGAAAGAAAATATATATAGGAAACACTAAAATACTTATATATGCACACACACACACATGTACATACATACAGACAAAGAACGGTAGAAACAAAGAAAACAAATATACTTATAAAAAAGTACCTACATGAAATTGGGTATACATACACAGGCAAAAACAAAACAAAAACAAACAAACAAAAGCACAAACACACAAAACCAACCATCTACACCAACCCCCCCCCCCAAAAAAAAAAAAAAAAAAAAAAAAAAAAAAAACACTGAAAATTCACAACATACACACATAAGGACCCAAACACACACACACACACACACACACACACACACACACACACACACACTCAAAAATCTCACCAACATTACATACTAATCTCAACCCACTAACAAACAAACAAACAAACAAACAAACACGAGCGACGGCACATCCATAGAGGTATTACATTATCTCTAGTATCTCGACACAGTTGGTTTCCTCGCAACTCGCTTAATACATGTTATCTGAATTTGCCACACTGCCAAAAACACGTGCTAGCCGAGGGTGCAGGAAGCTCTGCAATACTGTGTGAATTTGGCGTTGAGAATGCGTGTGTGTTGTATATGTTGAATGGGTATCTGTATGTTTGTATTTGTCTGTCTTTGTTTATATATTTTTTTGTGATCATTATTGTCTTTATTATTATTGTTATTATTGTTATTATATTCATTATTATGATTATCATTCTCATCATCATTATTGTTATCATTATATTTATCATCATATCGTTGTTATTGATATAAATAATATCATCATTATTATCATTATTATCTATGATATTATTATGATTATTATTATTATAATCATTGCCATTGATATTATTATAATTTATTCTCAGTATCATAATCCTCATCATTATCATAATCATCATTACTATCATCTATCATGATCGTTATCGTTATCATTATCATCATAATTGATACCGCTATCATTATTATTTCCAGAATGCATCAAGAACGAAATATTTTGACACGGACCGGCGCCTCAATATCAATCTCACATTTTTCTATTCGTACGAAATGACTCCAATCATTAATGCTGAAAGTTGTAAATTAATGATTGACCCATATTGCATATTGAAAGTGTTGCAATTTAACGAACAGCTGACATCATCATTGAATAGCAGTTTCGGGATATGACTCAACATGTGTTTTGCTGAAAAGCAAGAATTAACGTATATATTTCAAGTATATATATATATATATTTTTTTTTTGTTTTGTTTTGTTTTGTTTGTTCTTCTCTTTCTTTGCATTTATTCTGCTTGCTTGTTGGTATGTCTGTTTGATTGCTTTATTATTTTTTTGTCTATCTATTTATTTTAATGTCTACTTTATTTGAGGCTTCGTTCTTGTATTTTATTTCTTTTTTTTTCTGTTTTGTATCTCGGTTTGGTCTTTATGTCTGTCTGTCCCTCTCTCTCCTTTCCTTCTTTCCCTCACCGCCTCTCCCTTCCTCTCTTCCCCTTCCCTCTCCCTCTCCTTCCTTCTTTCTCTCTTTCAAAAACCATAATTCGCTCTTACATCGCTCCTCCTTCCTATTATCTCCTCGTTCCTTCCCTTTCCCCTCCTTCTTCTCTCTCTTTCCCACTCCTCTCCTTCTATCCCCCCCCTCTCTTCCCTTCCCCTCGTTTTTATTTCTCTTCACTTTTTCTTCCCTTCCATTTTTTTTCCCTCCCCTTGCCTTCCCCTGTTCTTTTTATCCCCTCACCCCCTACCTCCCTCCCTCTTTTATTCTCCATCTTTCACCTCTTCTGTTCTTATTCCTTCTTCTCTTCTCCCTTCCCCTTTATTCTCTTTCTTTATTCTGCTCTCCCTCTCTTCTCTTCTCTCTCCCCTCTCCCTCCTTCTATCCCCTCCCCTCCTCTCCCCTCTCTTCTCTCCTCATTAGTCAGAATTCATCGTGTTCCGCCAGTTTAAGGCATATACGTTTCTCAATTATTTTTTTTTCTTCGGATTATATAAATGGAGTTCAGAAATCGGAAAGTCTTGGGAAATGGTTTGAGAATATGGAGAGTTAAAATCTGGATTTTTTTTTCTGGAAAGTCTGATTCAGCAAGGGTCATGCGTGCTGTGGCTGTGTGTCTGTGTATGTCTGTCTGTGTCTTTTTTCTTCCGTTGGTATATGTCTGTCTGTCTGTTTGTTTGTATGTTTGTGTGTGTCTGTGTCTGTTTTTTTTATTTCTTTTTAAAGTCCTGTGTTTTGTTACGATGCTTTTATATGTCTGTCTGTCTGTCTTCTTGTTTGTCAATCTGGTTTTGTATTACTCTCTTACTCTCTCATTCATTCTGTCGGTATGTCTCTTCCTCTCTGTCTCTCTCTCCCCCCCCTTCTCCCCCCTTCTCTCTCTCTCTTTCCTTCTCTCCCTCTCATATCTTTCTCTCTTTGCAACACACACGCAAAATCGCTTCATATGCAATACAATTAATTCGATAATTAAAATGAAATATAACGATTGCCACACTAAAAGCCAATGCAGCTGATTGGACATAACGTAGTTTAGCCAAACTCCCCTGGATTGAATAGCGAATCTATGTGATTACACGGGAAGGCAAATGCATTACCGTGGTCGCTCCTGTACGCGGAAAGAAACGGGGGGCGGGGGGTATAGGGTAGGGGTGGGGGTGGGGAGAGGTACAGTGTGGGGGTTGAGGGAGGGATGGGAGGAGGGGGGAGGGGTTGGGTGGTGGTGTATTGGGTGGGGAGGGTAGGGTACAGGGGGTAGGGGGTGGAGTGGGGATAGAAGTGGGAAGGCACAGTGGTGGGGTGGGGGGGGATGGGGGGGAATGGGGAATGGGGATGTGGTATGGGATGGGATAGAGGAATAGGAGAAGAGGTAATTGTGAGGATGGTTTAGGGACGAGGACTCTTCTTCCGACTCCCCCCACCCCCCTCTTTCCCTCAACCTAAAAAAAAAAAAAAAAAAAAAAAAAAAAAAAAAAAAAAAAAAAAAAAAAGGGGGGGGGGGCGGAAAATCCCCCTATCCCCCATTTCCCTAATGAAGGTGAGAAGCTCCCCCTAAAACTCATTCCCCCCCTCCCTCCCCCGTTTCTCGTGGCTATAAAACGGCGTAGGGGAAATGCACAAAACACAGCCTCTAATGAATGCCCTTCACGCCCTTCTATTCCTATGTGAGGATTAATATGAGGCCCTCCTATGCCCCACAATCTGCGCCCCGGTGATAGGATAAGGCATCGAGGATAACAGGGAAGTTGTGGGGTAAAATATGAGGGAAAATCAACAGTATGGTACGATATATGCGGGGAAAGCACTGAAATATACATGGGGATATGTTCTGGAATTGGCAGCTGCCTCTCCAACCTCCATGTATACAAGGGAGGAATGAACGTAGGGTTATATTTCCCTCCTCTCCCACTCTCCCCTCCTCTTTCCCCTCCCTTACTCTCTCCTCCTATCCACTCCTTTCCCCCCCCCTCCCCTCCTCTCTCTCTCCTCTCCCCTCCCCTTCCTTTTCCCCTCCCCTCCTCTCTCCTCCTGTCTCTCTCCTCTCCCCCTCTCCTCCTCTTCCCCCCTTTCCTTTTCCCCTCCCCTCCTCTCTCTCTCCTCTCCCTCCCTGCCCCCCTCTCACCTCTCTCCTCCTCTCTCTCTCCTCTCCCCTTCCTTTCGCCCCTCCCCTCCTCTCCCCTTCCTTTTCCCCCTCCCCTCCTCTCTCTCCTATCCCCTTCCTTTCCCCCCCTCCCCTCCTCTCTCTCTCTCCCCTTCCTTTTCCCCCCTCCCCTCCTCTCTCCTCCTCTTCCCCCTTCCCCTCCTCTCTCGTCTCCCCTTCCTTTTCCCCCTCCCCTCCTCTCTCCTCTCCTCTCCCCTTCCTTTTGCCCCTCCCCTTCCTTTTCCCCCTCCCTCCTCTCTCTCTTCCCCCTTCCCCCTCCTCTCTCTCTTCCCCCTTCCCCCTCCTCTCTCTCTTCCCCCTTCCCCCTCCTCTCTCCCCTCTCCCCTTCCTTGCCCCCCTCCTCCTCCTCTCTCCTCCTCTTCCCCCTTCCCTCTCTCTCTTGTCTCCCTTCCTTTCCCCCTCCCCCTCCTCTCTCGTCTCCCCTTCCTTTTCCCCCTTCCCCTCCTCTCTCCCCCTTCCTTTCCCCCTTCCCCTCTATCTCTTCTCTCCTTCCTTTCCCCCCCCCTTCCCTCTATCTCTCTTCTCTCCCCTTCCTTTCCCCCTTCCCCTCTATCTCTCTTCTCTCCCCTTCCTTTCCCCCTTCCCCTCCTATCTCTCTTCTCTCCCCTTCCTTTTACCCCTCTTTTCTCCCCTTCCTTTTTCTCCCTCCCCTCCTCTCTTCTCCTCTCCCTCCCTTCTCCACTCACCTATGATGAGTGATCAAGGAACCCGGCCAGAGGATACAACGAGACCGAAAGTGAATCCGTACCTTCCCGACGAAGTGTTTTTTCCTGCGGCTACTTCCCTCTTCCCCCCCCCTTCCCCCATCACTTCCGCTCGATGGTGGTCACGTAAGACGGCGTGACCAGAGTCCGTGGGATTAGGAATGGGGACCCCGTGTCGCATATCTCCCTCTGGATGGGACACTCTTACCCTTGATGATGTTTTCACTCAATAGATGGCGCTCCAGACAGTACATGATTGCGACACGCCATCTATCGCCAAAGACCGAAAACGTTTGCCAGTTTTCCTTTCATTCATGGTTCCATCGCCGCCTCTCCTCAGTTTACGCTGGGTATATTGGGATGTTATCCTTTGCCTTTGATCTGCGCTTTTCATTATTTCCCCACGCTGTGTTATGTGTGTGCTGGCAGTGTCGAGGTGTGCTATATTCATTGCAAGGGCGGGCACAGTTCCCCGCGTTATCGTAACCTTCTCGATCTCATGGGTATGTGTGTATCTCTCTTTGCGAACGGCCCTACTGCTTGTCTATCTTTATCTCTGTCTGTCTGTCTGTCTCTCTCTCTCTCTCTCTCTTTCTCTCTCTCTCTCTCTCTCTCTCTCTCTCTCTCTCTCTCTCTCTCTCTCTCTCTCTCTCTCTCTCTCTCTCTATATATATATATATATATATATATATATATATATATATATATATATATATATACATATACATATACATATATATATACATATATATACACATACACAGTCACGCACACAAATCCGTCCCCGCCCCATACAAATGCAGATGGGCCATTCACACACACACACACACACACACACACACACACTTCCACACTCACACTCGCCCATCCACTCACCGAGCCACACACAGACACACGCAAATACTCGTACGGAGCGGAAACGTACGTCTTCCGTCCATCTTGAGGGTTTGAAAGTTTTTCAATTTCATGCAACTTAACTTCCTTAGTATGATGGATTTCGACTCATGTTCCTTAACGGGTCAACACGAAGGAAGGAAGGAGAGAGGGAGGGAGGAGAGAAGCGATTAGCGAGGGGGAGAAAGGAGGAAGAGGGGGAGAAGGAGATTAGTAAAAGAGAAGGAGGATGGGAGAGATGGAGGAATTGCGATGCGAGGGAGAAGGGAGAGAGTTAGGAGACGGGGAGATGAGAAGGGTAAAATAAGGGAGAAAGGGAATGAAGATGAAAGATAGAAGAAGAAAGGGAATGAAAGTGAAAGATAGAAGGAGAAAGGGAATGAAGATGAAAGATAGAAGAAGAAAGGGAATGAAGATGAAAGATAGAAGGAGAAAGGGAATGAAGATGAAAGATAGAAGAAGAAAGGGAATGAAGCTGAAAGATAGAAGAAGAAAGGGAATGAAGATGAAAGATAGAAGAAGAAAGGGAATGAAGATGAAAGATAGAAGAAGAGAGGGAATGAAGATGAAAGATAGAAGGAGAAAAGGAATGAAGATGAAAGATAGAAGGAGAAAAGGAATGAAGATGAAAGATAGAAGAAGAAAGGGAATGAAGCTGAAAGATAGAAGAAGAAAGGGAATGAAGCTGAAAGATAGAAGGAGAAAGGGAATGAAGATGAAAGATAGAAGAAGAAAGGGAATGAAGCTGAAAGATAGAAGAAGAAAGGGAATGAAGCTGAAAGATAGAAGAAGAAAGGGAATGAAGCTGAAAGATAGAAGGAGAAAGGGAATGAAGATGAAAGATAGAAGAAGAAAGGGAATGAAGCTGAAAGATAGAAGGAGAAA
>BOPN01009822.1:7500-10000 GCA_017312705.2 Penaeus japonicus
GTGTGTGTGTGTGTGTGTGTGTGTGTGTGTGTGTGTGTGTAGATAAGTATGTGTTTAATGTACATTTTTTCGTGTGTATGTAGGAACACACACATACACATACATGAACTGAATATAAAAGACGGTATTCTACGAAGTGACAATCGCTAACAAACACGCACAAACAAGCCCACACAGACATGGACAATGGTACACACATGTAAAGAACACGTACATTTACATTGCCTAACTTGAATTCAATTCCTCGTGCGCGAACAGCTGTTCCATTGTTCATACCAGTGCCTTTGTCTCTTGTCAAATACTATTGTTAACTAATCCATGGTTCCAGTTGCTATGTCTAAAGGAGCTTCTAGAATAGTCTTCTCTGAACACACATATGATCTCTCTTAATGTGTCTATCAGTTATCTACCAATGCACCTGTATACCTGATTATCTGTCTGCTTGTCTAACTGTAACCGCGTATCTCGTAATTTTGTATCTTTGTGACTATCTTCTGTGCCTATCTTCTGCCTCTCCTTCTTTCTCTCTCTCTCTCTATCCATATATACATTCCACGTGTATATATGGATTCCATATATACATTCCAAGTGTAAAAGAACGTTACGAAATTCAACTGATATACTATTCTTGCAACCCGAAAGCATATCCCAACCCAACCACACGTTTGCACCTTCATATTGCATTCACGATGTCAATAACCAAATGGCACATTAAAGGAAACAACAGCAACAACATTAAATGAATAAATCAATAAAAGATATATAAAGTAACTCTTCTGCAGGAGTCTGTATGGAGGTTGTGGTTCCGAAAGGAAAAAGCCAACCATGGCGAGATGTCATTTCCTCTAGCAGAGTTTGCAGATAGCGTGTGTAAGGATGTGTATAACCAATACCATGAGGTAGTCGCCACGTAGATACCCATTCGTTATTATGATTTCTCGCATTGTAAAGTCATGGGATAGATATTTTGAACTGCACGGGGAGGATTAGCATCAATCAAACACATTCATTTTCCTTCTCTCTAGATAGACAGGCAGGGATAAAGACGGAGATAGACAGACAAAGGCAGCAAGGGCAAAAGAACGAGGTAGACAGGAATACAGACAAAGATAACCAAAAAGCGAAAAAGGAAGAGTGATGTGACGAAGGTGTTTGGGTATAATGAAGCAGTCTGGATAACTAAAACAATTTCTTACGTCAACACCATATGAGACGGCCAGTAAATACATGTACAATATATCTTACAATTGTGTTCGGGTTCATGTAAATATTGTGAGCTAATAATAAATACTAATAGATTTTGCCTTACAAAAAAGAAAATAAGAAAGTGAAGTAACGTACGTACTTGCCAAGTATTTGAAATACAAATAATCGTAATAAACATGCAGAATATAATCTAATATTTTCTATGATTATTATAAGCCTACACAGACACAATTGTACATGTCAGTCATTGAACTATTATAGAATTTGGCGTGAGAAAGGTTTCATGCTTTACGATGCAATTCATCAATGTCAAGGTATTTTGCTCTATATTCACCATGAGGGGACTAAGCATGATATGTGCATGTACATTACACAGTGAGAGGAGGGAAAGAAGAAAGAGAGAGAAAGAGAGAAAGAGAGAGAGAGAGAGAGAGAGAGAGAGAGAGAGAGAGAGAGAGAGAGAGAGAGAGAGAGAGAGAGAGAGAGAGAGAGAGAGAGTTTGTCCTCATGTACTCGTCGATCTATCAAAAGAAATATGGAAAACCAAAACAAAATTGCTAATATAATAGATATAAATAAAACACCTCGCTATCAGTCTTAAGAAAAGGATAGCAAGAGTAAGCGCTAACAAGCGAACTATGCTCAGGGATTTTCATGCAAAGTTTGCCAGATTAAAATAGTAAAGTTAGCGAAGCGCGGAAGTTTAAAATGTCCCTGCAGTAATTACTGATGAATATTCATGCTGCGGCGAGACCTACACGTAACACCCAAGTAATTACTATATAATTAGAGACTCCGGCAAGATCCTCGACTTTGATTAATCAGGTTTGATTAAACAATAGCGTGATTAATCAGTCGCAGTTAACCAACAGAGCTGTTAAGTATGCGTGAAAGTTCCGCGGTGAGATGGTGCCTTCCTCTGTTTGAATGATAATCCATTTAGAATAAAACTTCTATTTGGTTTGTTAAATAGCAGTGGTAGAATGTTGGTAACGATTTTTGTGGTGGTGGTGGTGGTGATGGTGATGGTGATGGTGATGGTGATGGTGATGGTGATGGTGATGGTGATGGTGATAGTGATGTTGATGATGCTGATGATAACGAAATGTGTTATTTATTTATCACGATTTACAGCTGAAGTAAATAAACCTATTCAACCGTTGACACTTTGTAGACTCGAGATAATGATTACCCGAATTGTCCTCTTAAGTAATTAGAAGGAAACACGAAGACACGGGGACTACATCTTACAAATATATATATATATACATATATATATATATATATATATATA
>BOPN01009822.1:17500-21019 GCA_017312705.2 Penaeus japonicus
ATCGATACCCTGGTTCATTCAAACATTGTACGGTGGAAATACGCACATTAAAGACCGTGGTAGCCTGGTTACTATCAGCCAAGGCCAGCGGTTCAGGGGCATCCTTTTAAAACATTTTTCTCTTTTCTACTTCTATAACGACGGTCCCAAAATAAATGAGTGGCTGTGTTTGAAATTTTCGCTGTTGATAAAGCTTTAGACTTGACTTACCAACCACTCACGCTTGAAGAGTCGTTTTTGAGACTTAATTCTTTTATAAAACTTAGAAAGCACAAAAATACTTGCAGGGTAATAAAATTCGAAATCTATAGAGTGCCAGCAAATCATTCAAGTCAACATGGGTTCCTGGACATTCGAGTATCTATGGCAATGAGTAGAATAGCCGGGTTTACTGGTGACTAGCATAGTTCACATGGATCTCAAGAGTTTTGTTTCCTTTACAAAAAGCAAAAATCCATCTGGTGTGGCAAAGTGAGTGGATTCACATGCAAATCCATAGGAAAGTCAGAAGGGAGGAGGTGGTTCTGGCCCGCCACAGTGTTAGTGCTGAAAGACTAATATGTTGATAACCTGCCATGAAATTAAAACCAATAGAAAATACATCAAAACTTATTGTAGACTTTGAAATATATAATTAACTATCTCAACTTTATTGTCAGACAATGAAAGAATAATCCATGAAGTAATCAACTTTATACAGGAGACAAAACTTTATGACCTCTTCTAGATTTATAGAATACAATTGATCCACTGCCTTAATTGTTGATAGAAAAAAAAGAAAAAAAAAAACTTTACAGATAGAATTGAATAAATCTGAAGAGAAAAGAATTTCTGAGCCAGAAGTAAATTGACAGGAAAAGAGGCAAAGCAAGGCAATAGCTGACCTTTAAGAGCTTAAAGAAGGGATTAGAAACTGTTGCGATGATTTTAGATTTGATAAAGGTTACACAAAAGTGTAAAACTTGGAGGTTTAAGATCGCCAATGTCTTGAAGATGACACTAGAAAGAGGTGTTTCTTTCATCGCCTTTGTGATGCCTGTAAGACACAATAATGCAAGAGATCTTTATTTTCTTTTTTTAAAGGTATTAAAGACCGTGTATAACAGTAAATTCTAAGCTCTGCGAGACGAAACAGTTGGGAGTTATATATCTTACTCATATGAGACATTTGATTATCTCTTAATTGCAAATCTACAATCATATTGTAATTTAGTTTAGTTCATATGTTTAATTAACTTCAAAGATGACTACTTGTTTTGAACTTCTTAGGGATTAGGTTAAAACCCCATACATGCACAGGTTAACTGAGTAAATGCATTGTGCAAACAGATTTATGCATTATAGTTTGTACATATATTCGCTTATTGAAAGGCCACTCAATGTCCCACACTGCACATGTCTAGCGTGTATAACGACATCACTATTCTTGTCGCTGGGATGAGTGAATGTATGAATAACTGCACGTTTTTTGTTGTTGTTTTTGCGGAAGTTTGTTAGGCTATGCCAATGCTATTTTTTTTCAAAAGAGCTATTTCAATAGACTACTTTTTTTACATTCTGTTACGTAATTACAGTAGGAAACTTTCCTCGCTTCCTTTCAATGTTGCAATTACCTCTTAGTATCATAGTGTTAGTATTATATTGTAAGGAAAAATTGATATGAACGTTTATTTGCCAGCGCTTCCCGGACGGAGAACCGCCAATTAGAACTGTCGTAGTCGCACAACGGATACAACTGGACGATACCGTGATTAATCGCACTTAATCGCAATTTTGTATTTTACGAAATGTCCATTAGTGACTTAAAATTGACAAGGCAATGTCCATGTCATTACTGCATACTGTATTACGTATGTGAAAGTGAACCCTATTTAAAAGTCAGCTTCTGTTTATTGTTTTCGAAGGCACTTTATTCTTTACAATGAATTATATTCCGAGGAAACGGTCGATAGAAGTAGTAAACGGTAGTCATTTGAGAAAGTACTCGGCTTCTTGAATCAGTACTGACCAGCAAACTGTCTTTGAAGCCATTGACTGTATATGGGATTCTTTAGATTTTCTTTCAACTACCCGTTTCGTATACTGCAATCGCGAATTAGAATTAGTATAAATGTTACTTCACTTCAAGTCTGATAGCTGGTCTGCTCTTATTAGTAGAGTCCAACCGGCAACGAGTATGCGTGGAGTGTGGAGTCACCTTGGTTATCAGACAGAAATGATAGATCGTCGCGGGAACATCTTCTCGCGTCTTGTTGCGAAGGGATTGCATCTTAGCGCCAATCACACATAGATATTGATAATGATAATGTTAATACTACTACAACTAATAATAAAATCAATGTAAAATGAATCTCGAATGAATCTAACATAGATAAAATGGTATAAATGTTACCACGTCTAAAATGGTATAAATGTTACCCCGTCTTCAGAACATGTAGTTCTGAAGACGGGGTAACCCAAAACGCTTAAATTACATCTCTTGTGTTGTGGAACTATTCAGTTTCATTTATACACTTTTATCCATTTGTCACAATGAACTCGGTAAATCTAACATATGAATAAATAAATAAATAAATAAATAAATAAATATATATATATAAGAGAAACAACAGTCAGATGACTGAAAGGAGGAGGTTTTGTTCCAGCATGTGTTCCCGGATGCCCGTGGAGAAAGGCCCTTTTCTACCAGACTCCAATACTCCATTAGAAAAGATTTTTCTACTATCGATACCCTGGTTCATTCAAACATTGTACGGTGGAAAAACGCACATTATGGACCGTGGTAGCCTGGTTACTATCAGCCAAGGCCAGCGGTTCAGGGGCATCCTTTTAAAACATTTTTCTCTTTTCTACTTATATAACGACGGTCCCAAAATAAATGAGTGGCTGCGTTTGAAATTTTCGCTGTTGATAAAGCTTTAGACTTGACCTACCAACCACCCACGCTTGAAGAGTCGTTTTTCAGACTTAATTCTTTTATAAAACTTAGAAAGCACAAAAATACTTGCAGGGTAATAAAATTCGAAATCTATATAGTGCCAGCAAATCATTCAAGTCAACATGGGTTCCTGGACATTCGAGTATCTATGGCAATGAGTTGAATAGCCGGGTTTACTGGTGACTAGCATAGTTCACATGGATCTCAAGAGTTTTGTTTCCTTTACAAAAAGGAAAAATCCATCTGGTGTGGCAAAGTGAGTGGATTCACATGCAAATCTATAGGAAAGTTAGAAGGGAGGAGGTGGTTCTGGCCCGCCACAGTGTTAGTGCTGAAAGACTAATATATTGATAACCTGCCATGAAATTAAAACCAATAGAAAATACATCAAAACTTATTGTAGACTTTGAAATATATAATTAACTATCTCAACTTTATTGTCAGACAATGAAAGAATAATCCATGAAGTAATCAACTTTATACAGGAGACAAAACTTTATGACCTCTTCTAGATTTATAGAATACAATTGATCCACTGCCTTAATTGTTGATAGAAAAAAAAAAGAAAAAAAACTTATACA
>BOPN01009823.1:0-15000 GCA_017312705.2 Penaeus japonicus
TCAGTGATATACATGTATGCACATACGTTATATCGAAATTAATAGTAATTAGTTGCTTTATCACTGATATTAGTTGTTAACCGTATTAGTATGATATTATCGTTTTTATTACTGTTATCATTATCATTCTTGTTATTCTGGTCGTTATTAGCATCGTTATTATATCATCATTATTAGCATCGTTATCATATCATCATTATTAGCATTACCATTATTGTTACTGTTGTTATTGTGATTACAGTTACATTAGAGTTATCATTATTGTTATCATTCTAATTCCTTACTAGCAGTACTGCTCTCTTCATTGTTAATAGTAGTGGTTACAGTAGTAGTTTCAGTATCATTGATATTAGCATCAGTAATTATATCATTGGTGTTAACCGTATTAGTATGATTTTATCATTTTTATTATCTTGGTCAATGTTATTATTCCCACTACTATTGTTTTCATCATCATCATGATTATGGTAATTGTCATTATTATTATCATCACCATTATAATTTTTTTTTACCTTTTCTTCATCATAATTACCATTATTGCCCTATCTGTACTATGATTTTTATCCTTATCATCATCAACAGCATCATCATCACTATCATCAATATCATTATTATCCTCCTCCTCAGTATCATCATCATGATCATCATCATCATTATCATAATCATTTAAATATTACAGATATCGATATAGCGTATGTGTATGCATGTATATTAATGAACTGATCAATAAAACCGTCACTCATAAAACTTACATTAAATCGAGCAATAGCTCACTCAGTTTCGTGCAAGTCTGCTATTCAAGTGGCGCGAGTTAGCGTCCCCTTCACAAAGCCGTTTTTTTTTTTCTTTCTTTTTTTTTTTTTTTTTTTTTTTTTTGGGGGGGGGGGAGGGTCGCTATCATAATCATAAATAGTTCTATTGTCGATGTTATTATTGGTAGCATTATTGTTTTTCCTATTAGTTGGTCATCATCATTGTCATTTTCATTGTCATTAGCATTGTTCTTATTATTGAAACTCTTACTATTTAAGAATTATGGTTATCATAATCTTTATTATTCCGATCATTATCATCATCATCGACATCGCCATCATTTTTATTATCAGTTTTTACTATTATAATTGTAATCATCATTAACATCATCATAATGAAATGATTGTCATCATTGTTTCTGTTATCATCAACAAGGCCATTATCACTACTATCATCATTATTGATATCAATATCATTATCATTATCATTGATATTAATATTACCATTGTTATTATCATCATGACCATTATCAACATCATCATTATTTTTTCATCCTGATATCAATATCATTATTATTATTGTGATAACTATAATTATCATTACTTCTACTATCACCAATATTATCATCCTTACCATTACCATTTTCCTTATCATTATCATCATCATCATCAATCCTCCTCATCATCACCATCACTATAATCAGTACCATCATCGTTATCATCATCATCATCATCATCATGTGTGTGTGTGTGTGTGTGTGTGTGTGTGTGTGTGTGTGTGTAAATACATATGTACACACACACACACACACACACACACACACACACACACATATATATATATATATACATACATAAATATATATATATATATATATATATATATATATATATATATATATATATATATATATAGAGAGAGAGAGAGAGAGAGAGAGAGAGTGAATATAATAGAATAGAATAGAGAATAGAGAGTGAATATAATAGAATAGAATAGAGAATAGAGAGTAAAGCATTTCCTTATCTGTCTTGTTTATTTTTTTTCGTTTTCTCTCCGAAGCAGATCCTCCTAGACAAATCAAGAGCTTAAAATGGGTTGTTTCCGTCGTTACACACCGAGCTCGTAGATTAACGCTTTTCTCGTATAAAAAATAGAACCACATTCGATATCCGTATTTACAACATACTGCAGACCTAGTGGTGTGATTTACTTGCCTTTGCGCCGAGGAACCCCCGGCAGTAAATATCAAGTTGTGTCAAAAGTTGTGAGAGTTGGAACTTGGGATTTATTAAGCTACGCGATTCCTTCATGTTCGGTGGTGGAGGTGGAGGAGGTGGAGGTCCGCGTCGGTCTCCGCTCGCTGTCAATGGAGTCGCTTGCCAGAGACGTTTGTCAGTGTCCGGCATTGCAAATGGAGCTCGTATCTCATTAAAAGACTGTTGTGTTCGCTTGTCGTTTGGGTCTGATGTGTGATTTAGTGAACTTATTTTTCTCGTTCGTTGACACAAATCACGCCAGGTATTTTGAGCCATGAAAAGCCGTGATAGGTATCAATCACCAAATCCCTTTCCCATTGTGTCTCTGTGACCTTCTCTGACCCGTGACCTGAAGCGATTCGCCGACTTACCGCGATCCTGTGACCTCGGGTATCTGGTTGACCTGTCTCGGTCGAGGGTCAATGGTAGCGTAGAAAGGGTTGTGGTGTTGTGTTTGTGAGAGCCGCCGCCAGGGGGTCTCCGAGTCACGTGACTCACATCCTGGGCTTGGGTTACACAGCGTGCTTAAGTTACACTAATATTCTTAGGTCTCAACTGATGTTTTATTTTTATTTCTCCATCTCTGTTTGTTTCCGTTGCTCCTTTGTTTATTATTATAGAGCTTTTCCATCTCCCGAAACGAATCGGTTGTGTTCCATCAAACTTTTTACCGACTTATTTATTATGCTTGAAAGTTTGTTACTGGTCGCCGGAGTCCGTCGTCGCCGCTGGTACCCTCTTGCTTCCCCTGTTCAAACATGGAGTGCAGTGGACGCAACCAGCAGCAGCAGGGTGGGGGGTGGGGGGTAGGATGATGAGGTAGGAGAAGAAGAGGTACATGAAATGAGGCCGATTTTATTTATGATTTAAGATATATACCCCCATGCCCTCCAAACCTTGTCGTCGATAAGGATCAGTATAGTGTGCCCCGTTGTATGTGCTCGGATCCCAAGGGCGGTCAGTTCATGGTCCGACGATGCCCACCCACGTGTCGAGCGAGTCTTGCGGACGGGGGGTGGGGGGGGCGTTGACCGATCCTTGCCTCCAACTCTTCGGGCGCCGTCGGCAGGGCGGTTGCTTGCCCTCCCTTTCGTGCAAGCTCACGGGAAAGGTGTACCGTCGTCCCTCATTAGGCCAGCCCGAGAATGAGAAAGAGAAAGAAAAAGAAGGAGAGAGAGAGAGAGAGAGAGAGAGAGAGAGAGAGAGAGAGAGAGAGAGAGAGAGAGAGAGAGAGAGAGAGAGAGAGAAAGGCTGCCACCCTTCGCAAGGACGTCAGGGAGAGGAAGAGGGAGGGCCTCGGGCAGGTTGGTTCGTACATCATAATGTAACCAAGCAGGTGTATACCCCGGGGAGGAGGGGTAGTGGGAGGGGGTGGAGGGGGGATCCGTGTGTGCCAGATGTTTACTGTCGTGCATCAGGGAGCAAAGGGGGTGAGGGGGGAGGTGATAAAAGGGGAGGGACGACGAAGCGGGAGAATGGATGGAAGAGAGGGAGGGAGGGAGGGGAGGGGCGTTTGGAGACAGCGAAGACAAAGGAGAAGGAGGGCAGGGGTGTGAAAAAAAGAGGAAGAAGAAGAAGAAGAAGAAAAAGAAAGAGAAAGAGAAGAGTTATACCGGAAGGTGATTAGTGAAGGCAAGAGAGGACTTTTGTTTTTATATGAAATTTGGTGATTAAAATGTAATTACACTGCATTAATTATCTCCGCTATGTTATTCCCAATTTTTGTTTTTTTTAAGCGTGATGACCCTTCCGGTGTTATTTAATTACTAGCTCTTCTCTTACCTGTTTCCCGTCCTCTGCATCCTCCTGCTCGTCCTACTCCTCCTCCTCATCCTCCCCCTCCTCCTTTTCCTCTTCCTCCTTCTCCTTTTCCTCCTTCCCCACCTTCCCCTCACCTTTTCCTCCTCCTCCTCCTCCTCCTCCTCCTACTTATTATTATTATTATTATTATTCGCCTTCCTCTTTGTTCCACCCTTATTTGTATGACAGTTGGTCTCCAAGGATGCATCGTGACGTCATCAATCCCAAAAATTATTGCCTCGTTCTCTCTGTCCTTAATTTTTATTATGAAAATTATGCGAGGAAATTATGTTACCAATGTTGCGTTATTGGAGAGGTTAATTACTATGACCCATGAATATTGGCTATAAATTTTCCTCTTTTTTCCGTCTTCTTTTTCTTTCAAAGTTTGTGAAACTTTCGGCAGGGAAATAAAAGTGAGGCCTATGTAAATTTCTCGTAAAGGAAATTAATTAGATCGTCGATTTTGTTTTGGTACTAGACTTGGTGTGTGTGTGTGTGTGTGTGTGTGTGTGTGTGTGTTCTTTTAAATTATGATATAAAAACAAACGAGGACATATTGACGTTGTCAAAAACCCACATCGACCAAAATAACATCTTGGCTGTCTTATCACATGTCATAATTGGCGGTTTGCAAGTGATCATTACAAGGATGCTAAGAGCCAGCTTGCAGATCCAAAAGCCCCTCAATTTCGCAACTCGGTCCTCTAATAATTTAGTTAACGTCCTGTCTTGCAGCTTTACTCTTGCAGGCTCACGTTGCCAAACACGGCTCCGTAGTAGTTTTTCCATATCCACAACTTTTCCTTGAAAATACTTTAATTAGTTCAGACTTACGAGAGATCGAACTCCCAAGGTCATCCCTTTCCAATGGCGGCGCCACCAACACAATTCTCTCTCTCTCTCTCTCTCTCTCTCTCTCTCTCTCTCTCTCTCTCTCTCTCTCTCTCTCTCTCTCTCTCTCTCTCTCTCTCTCTCTCTCTCTCTAGCGTCCCCTACTTTCGTCGTCTTCTCCCTTTCGTCCTTTATGGTCTCCCTCCTTGCCCTTTATCATCTTCCCGTCCAGAAAGCGGCGCCCATCTGCTTACCTATTTAAGGAACTATACACCATCCTTGTTCTCAGAATTCGCTCGCTTTCTCTCCTTCAGTCTCCGGCGTCGCTCTCCCACTTTCAACTCACTTCCATTTCTCGTCACCTTCAACCAGTGTGGTTTTCCGCCAGCTTGGTCTGACAAGCTCAGCTTGTCACATTCATCTACGCTTCACCTGCCCCTTCACCTTCATTTCACCCTCTTCCCTTTGTCCTCCCCCTTTATAATCATTATCGTCATTACTTTTATGCGGAGTACGCGCCCTCATTTTCATCATCCCGATCTTCCAGTACAACACTTTCCGGACCGAGCCAGTTCCCCTCACCTTCACTCTCTCTCTCTCCCCTCCCGTCTTCATCCCTCCTCGCCCCTCCACCCCTCCCGCCACCCCGCCCCACCCTCCTCAAACCCGCCAGCCCCCCCCCCCCCTCATACGATAGTTTCCAGGCGAGGTAAATTCACGTCTGGACATCTTGCTGGATTCCAGGAATCTGTCGTCCACGTGAGCTCGTCAGCCTCTCCTCTCTCGCGCCCTGCTACCTCTGGCTCCCTCCCGTGGCTCTTGCCGCCGCTCCTGCTTGGTGGTCGGCTTGTAGTTGTAGTCTCTCTCTCTCTCTCTCTCTCTCTCTCTCTCTCTCTCCTCCCTCCTCCCTCCTCCCTCCTCCCTCCTCCCTCCTCCCTCCTCCCTCCTCCCTCCTCCCTCTTCTCATGTCTCACTTCTCTCCTTTCCTTCCCTCTCCTCCCTTTCCCTGCCTCATCCCTCCCACCCTCTCTTCTTCTTCCTCTGCTCGATGTCCTTCTGAGATGCAGTTGCAATAATTTATTAGTTAAAGTAATTAGTGGTTAGACTCGGGAGATATACCGGGGGAAACATAAAATGAGATCCCCTTCCGTCCCCCTTCCTTCGAGCTTGCTTCTTCTTCCATCCCTTCTTCCTTTCCCTCTATCCTCCTCCTCCTCCTCCTCCTCCTCCTCCTCCTTCTTCTTCGTCTCCATCGTGTCTTTCTCTTTCTCCTTATCAACCCCATCGTCATCCTTCTTGTTCTTGTTCATATCTCATTTTCTCTTTCATCTTCATCCTGCAATTCCCCTCGCCGCCCTTGGCTAGTACCCAGTGTAAGCCTTTAGAATATCACAGGAGCCTCTGGACACGGGGCACACGGGTCAAAGAAATCCATAGCTTTTGTTTACAAGGTGTTACCAGGATTTTTTTTTAATTTTGACTACTGCAACGGCGCCCGGAAAAAGAATAGAGAATCTTCAATCGGTGAAATGTAAATACAAATTTATGCTTTCTGTTGGGAGGTGCGCTGTGTTGATACATGGGGGTGCAGTGCCTATATACCTTATCTTTTGAGGAGAAAGGCAAACGCATTCAGAAATGGGGGTTCGGCAGCAAGCATGAAGTTGGTGGGTGAGGTGAGGGGTTGCAAGCGAGGTAGGGGAGGGGAGGGGGGGGGGGTTCTTCTGTTGTTGGAGTGAGATGAGAGTGCGGTTTATTGATGGAAGTGTGCGTGTGCCTACGAGAGAGAAAGTACTGGAAGCTGGTTGAACAGTGCAAATATATGCATCCACAATTGTATCAATGCTAATGTGCGTATGTGTGTGTGGATGGATGTATTAATGCTAATGTGTGTATGTGTGTGCCTATTCGGGGGTGAAGGGGTAGGAGCAAGAGAGAATGCAGAGTAGGAAATCTAAATGCATTGTGGACATTCCTTACATTCGGGGAGGTCTTTGGGCAACGACGGCCTATGTTCGCCAAGGATGTGGAGGCTTGTCCCCGTTTATCTCTCCTGAGACGTTTGTTTCCGCAGCGTTTACGAATTCCGGCGAAGGATTCCGAGAGCGGGTAGACAAAGTAGGCGACAAAAGAAAGAAGGAAATAAGAGAGAGGAAAGAATGAAAAAAATAGAATATATATATATATAATATATATATATATATATATATATATATATATATATATATATATATATATATATATATATATATATATATATATGGGAGCAATGCATTTATTTTGGCTACGTCGGATTGATGATCGCGGATATACAGACACACGGCTCTCAAATAACCCTTTTCCCCCCATTTATAGAATCAGATATATTTTCATTTGCTGCAGTTCCCATACAGAGCCGATCTGGCGGACTAATCGGATAGAGGACAGATAGCGAGAGAGAGACGAACCAATGGCGAAGATCAGCTGTCACCCCTCCTTACTCCCTATCCCCCTCCCTTTCCCCACCATCTCCCACTAGCCTCTTTCTATCCCTCCCCCCCTCCCGCCCCCTATCCCCGTCCTCTTTTCTATGGTGTATTTTATATTTTCTTTATTGTTTTTTTTTTTTATTATTATTATTATCTCTCTCTCTCTCTCTCTCTCTCTCTCTCTCTCTCTCTCTCTCTCTCTCTCTCTCTCTCTCTCTCTCTCTCTCTCTCTCTCTCTCTCTCTCTCTCTCTCTCTCTCTCTCTCTCTCTCTCTCTCTCTCTCTCTCTCTCTCTCTCTCTCTCTCTCTCTCTCTCTCTCTCTCTCTCTCTCTCTCTCTCTCTCGCTCTCTCTCTCTTGATCATATAGCATTGTCGGTGCGTTGTTTCCCCCTTTTTTACATTTGGGTTCATCCTTATGAGGGTGAGGAAGGTATGTGTAACGAGGCGGGGGAGGGGGTGGGTTGGCGTGTGACGAGTGGGGTTGGGGGGAGGGGGTAGGGGCACTGTATGGAGCCCATAGGTGAGTGAACGAGTTAACAACAAAAGAACGGCGCTATTTCAATTTCCAGAGTGAAATACGGCCGCGTCTCTCCCTATTTTTCATCGTCTTTCTTTTTTTTCATTCCTCTTTTTCATTGCAAAACGGGGCCGTGAGTCTAAGGCAGGGGGAGAGGGGAGGGGAGGGGAGGGGAGAGGAGAGAAGGCATGTAGAAGAGGGATCTGAACCACATAATTGTTCAGTTCTCACTTCTAGTTGTAAGAGAGGGAGGGCGGGGGAGGAAGGGAGGAGAAAGAGAGGGAGAGAAGAGCGAAAATAGTTTTTTTTCTCTCTCTCTGGTTTGCTTGTTTTGAGGATGCATAGGTGTATGCAGCGGGGTTCATAATGCGTTTTTTCTGCTTTCGGTCTCGAGGTCATTGTTATCGCTTGCTCTTCCATTGTCTCACAGTTGCCTGAAATTGATATGCTTCATTTGTGGTGTTATTATTATTATTATTATTATTAGTTTTGGTCTTTTATTTTTGGTTTTGAGTGAAACATTGTCAGACGTTTTTTGCTGTGAAGTTTTTCTTTCGGGGAAGTTAGGTTACTACTATTTTTTAAGAACTGTCAAAGTATTGACTTTTTAAACCTCTGTCTCATATATTTTCGTGGAGAAATATACGAGTGCCTGAAAAGGTCTTTCACTGCTAGATGCTATTGCAGCGTCGTGTGATGGGCATTTCATCAGTCATTTTAATCAGTCATCTAGGGATGGACACTCGACGTGATCAAGGTCGAATCTCCTTTCTTCTTCCGAAACTTCAAGGAAGGCATTCTGGAAGTCAAGGATAGGCTCTAGTAAATGGGGGAGGAGGGGAGGGGGAGGGGGCACGTGAAGAGGAAAGAAAAAAATCAAATATATCTCGTCCGTGCGCAGCATTCGGCGACGACGGTTCTTCAAGGAGCCTCGGAGGTAAGGCCTAAGAAAAAAAATATTGTAAACTTTCCAGACAGTTTCCAGAGGGATCAATACTCACTGGAAACTCGTGAGTCGGACGCCCTCGGAAACTCCAAGGTGCCTCGCCGTCGACGGCCTAAACCTGCCAGCGACACCCAAGCCTAACACCGCCACCGGGTTTCGTTCGCTCACTCCGCACCGCGACACTGGCCCTTAGCTAGGGGCGCGATAAGGACTGGAATCCCGCGTCTGATCGTAGTCTATCGCGTTTTCTCGAAATTCGGCGGCCGAAACAGCTTGAGAAGGGGGGGTGCGGGGGGAGAGGGAGCGGGGCTGTCCTTTGGTGTGTGTGTTATAGTGAGGTGGCCGTCTAAGGTCCGCGCTCAGGCAGAGCGAAAACCGCACAGCAACACCTTTTGCTCGCTCGGGCTACTGGCCCCTCCGCGCGAAGTCTTCTCTCGCCCGGCAATGTTCACGCCTCGGAGGCTGTCTTCTTTCCTCTTCCAGGTCATCTCAACCAGTTTCATCCGATCTCATCCATATTACAGAAATTAACATATATCTGCATCTTTGTATATATCACTCTTTTCTGATCCTTCGTGTGGCTTCTTCTCGTATCCTCGACACCGCCATAGCATTGCTCCTCTCAACAAAGCACCTCGCCTTAAGAGAAGATATAGGGCTGCATAATCCGGTTCATATTGTGTGTAAAGGCAAATCCGGGTCTGGGGCAAAGATTGTGTGTGTGTGTGTGTGTGTGTGTGTGTGTGTGTGTGTGTGTGTGTGTGTGTGGAGGCTTGTAAGTAGCAGCAGCACCTCCTCTGGATCTGTGTATATTGACCCATGTGTTTCCAGAAAGTGTAGCGGATTCCAAAGTGTATCACTGCAAACCATATTGAACGATTTCGAGATCCTTCGTTTGCCTTTGTTCGGTCGCCGTCGTCTCTGCGCTGCTCCAGGCGATGTTGTTGCTCGTCCTGATGTTGACGTCTTTGGTGACTGGATGTCGATGTGGGGCTCGGTACTGCGCCGTGAGAGACAGTCGCCTACCAGTCTCCCCTCTCCTCCCCCCCCCCCCTCTCTCTCTTCGGTTTCATTGGCGTTAGAGGGAGGATTCCTCGCGGGTTGCAATGGGATCCCCCGGAGTGCATCGGATTGCTCATTTTGGCCTCCCTCCTCCAGCGGTTGTTCACTTGTTCATGTTCATCCCCGTAATTCGGCCGATGCTACTCGCGCCACCCCGCGTATTGTTCACGCACGTCGCCCCGGCTCCAGATACACCCCGCGAGGAATCAGCGTCGAGTAATTACGCTAATACGCAAGCAAAAAGTTGTGTCCACAGCCCGACTTAACAAAACCCTCGAGGATATTTGAACTCCCGGGTTCGCAGAAGAAAATCCGCGCAAGACTTCCCCGGCTGCAACTTTATGTAAGTCTTCCCGTCGCCTGGCTCCATCTTGTTAAGAAATTCTTAGAAGACTCCTCATTTGGGTTCCTGGAAACGGTTCATTCCATTGTGCTCCAAGACCTGGAAAGTCTGGAAAAAGATTGAGCCAGAGTGAGAGTGAGAAAGAGAGAATATATAGAGAGAGCGGAGGATAGAGGAAGTGTTAAAAGAAGAAATAAAAAAGAAAGAACGGGAACACACGAGAGATCTTTGCCGTATCGGCCAATTACGTGCATGTGCGATTCTCATCTCTCGACTTCCCTCTCAACGCCATGAACGCGCCGCGCCCTCCCTTGCATCGCCGGCAAGATTGTTTGTATTATTTCGTTCGGGAAAATCTTGAAGAACACGCCTTTCTCCCCTCGAGACGTTGGCGCAGCGGAGATCCGATGGGCCGGAGTCTTAGATTAAGTTTGTCTTTAGCATTGCCGATGAGCTGCTTCCCGGTGTCTGGGCGCCTGATGAATGCGCTCGTGAAACCATTACGAGGAAAAGTAATGAAATGTGTCAACTTCGACTGCTTTGATGCCTCGTGCAATTGCGTGCCACCATGCTCTTGACATCTTAAGGAATAATTTACTTGCACAAACATCAAGGCAATTGAGTACTTAAGGCCAGACAACCTCCACCCCCTCCCCCTAGCCCCCGTCGGCCTCAGAAAAGAGCTCACAAAGCATGGGTGTCTCCGCGCCGCCAGTGTCAAAATTCGACAAAGAGCGGCGGCGTATTCATGACGACCTCATCCTCGTTGCAAATAACCCCCAAGTTCCTGGAAGAAGCTGTTGATCCCCAGCCCACGGTGTGTGTGTGTCTGTGTGTGTGTGTGTGTGGGTCTCTGTGTGTGTCTGTGTGCGTGTGCGTGTGTCGGGGCCCTACCAGCCAATGTCCGTCAGAGCGCGAGGGCCCTCACCCGCGGACACCCTCGGCCACGCTGGACAAGAGGAGGGGACCCCCCCCCCTACCATCCCGTCTCACCTTTGATCTGAAGAGCTTGCGAGGGGAAGGAGGGGAGGATCTCCCACCTTCCGCTTGCCACCTTGAGACGATCGCTTGAATTCACGCTTTCACATGTAACACGGGAGGGACGGTGCCGCGCAAGGCACTCCCTTGAACGTGTTCGGAAATTTGTTCTTTTGGTGCGTACATACACACACACACACACACACACACACACACACACACACACACACACACACACACACACACACACACACACACACACACACACACACACACACACACACACACACACACACACACACACACACACACACACACACATGCACTCTCTCTCTCTCTCTCTCTCTCTCTCTCTCTCTCTCTCTCTCTCTCTCTCTCTCTCTCTCTCTCTCTCTCTCTCTCTCTCTCTCTCTCTTTCTCTCTCTCTCTCTCTCTCTCTCTCTCTCTCTCTCTCTCTCTCTCTCTCTCTCTCTCTCTCTCTCTCTCTCTCTCTCTCTCTCTCTCTCTCTCTCAGACACACCTTCGGCAATCGGGATTTAGAGGAGCCCGGCGCGAGGTCCTTCGGGCTGTTTGTCCCGGACGAGGTAATAATAACTTCTGACTTTTGAATGCACGAAAAGTTTCCGTTTTGGAGATGGCGAGTTCACCGCGGCGTTCCTTCCGAGTCTCTCCTCTTCTTCCCCTTTCGCTCCCCGCCGGCGTGAGCGAGTGGGGGAGGAAAGCCCCCGGAGGTGTCGGGGGCAGTTTATTGGAAGGCTTTCGGTGGGGCTTGTTAATTTTGCGTGCGCTGGATCGGGGGTCTGGCTTATGGGGGAGAGAGACAGACAGGCAGACATCTGGTCATCTCACTTGTTCCATTTCTAATTCATTCATATTAGCACGTACACACATACGCACACGCATACACACGTGCGCGCGCGCACACACACACACACACACACACACACACACACACACACACACACACACACACACACACACACACACACACACACACACACACACACACACACACACACACACACACGCGCCTTCCCTGTGGTGCTTCTCTTGTATCAAATAAGTTCCTGAAAAAATAATGATGATAAGAAAAGAAAAATGAGATTAAAAAAAAAGTCTGTTGGCCCTTGTTTCGTCTCCGAGAATTCGTGTGAGCGGCCTCGACTGACCAAGCTCTCCACTTACCCCTTTCTGGTCCTCCTCGTCCTCCTCCGCTTTCCCCTTCCTCGGGCTCCTCCTCCACCTCCTCCTCCTGATCATCCTCCCCCACCCTCCTCATCCTGGCTCTCCACTACCACCTCCTCCTCCTCCTCCTCCTCCTCCGATAATAGACACTTGAGAAGGATTTTTGATTCCTGTTCCTGTTTTTTCCCTCGAATGTTGAGCACCTGAAGGTCCACACCAGCCCTCCATTCCACCTTTCCTTCCCCCCTCCTCCCCTCCCCTCCCCTTTCTCCATCCCTCCTAAACACGAGATCAATACCTGCTGCAACCGTGGAGTGACAATCCTCCCTCTCCTTGTGCCGCCCCCCCCCCTCCCATATGTCCCCAGTCCCCTCCCCCTATTGCTCCTTCGTCCGTCTCGCACACACCCATCAACGCCTACTTATTCCCTGCAGGGCGACGAGTGCGTGGGCGACCGTCGAGCCCAAAACAAAACAAAACATTGGAAAGGAAGGAAGGAAAGATGGTTGGAAGGGAAGAAAGAAAGAAAGAAAGAAAGAATGAAAGAAAGAATGGGAGGATGTAAAGAATGAAGAAAAGAAAGAAGGAAAGGAAATCTAGTAATCTGATCACTTTTGATCACGTGAATTGTGATGTAGAGTGAGGAAACATTCCAGCCATCTTCTTAACCTCCATGCCTTTCCCCCGAGATAAAATGTATAGTTTTATTGTCTTCTTCCTTCTCTTCCTGTTCCGCTGGTAAGGCAAGAATGGAAATCCCCAAAGAAGCTGCACGTTTCACCTTGAGAATCTGTGTCACGGCTGACCATTTTTAAAGTTGTTATGAGGGGAGCGTTTCTGAAATGGGATGCGTTCGGCCGTAGAGTTTTTTTTGGGGGGTGAAATATTTTCTTATTTATCTGTTATTTTTGTAATATATATATATATATATATATATATATATATATATATATATATATATATATATATATATATCAGAATAAGTACAATTCAAAGTGGAAAGAGATTTGATATATTTCCATATAGCATCACCAAGGTGACTTCTGAACATCAAAGAAACACTAAAAGGGAGAAAAAAGAAGTGTAGTGGGTCTGACCTTGAATAAATGCGATTATATTTAGGAAAGAACAAGATCAGAGCGAGAGAGTGAGAGAAATGGAAAGGAGAGGGAGAAGGTGAGAGAGAGGAAGAGGGAGAGGATGAGGGAGAGAGGGGGCACCAAGGAGAGGAGGCTGACCATCCACTCTTAACAGATAAAAGGTTTCGAGGTACTAATGGTGCCCTCGAAAGTTCCTGGAGAGCAGAGGCACGAAACCCAGAAGCTTGAGTACGAACAAATGACGGTATTTTCAAAATAATATGCAATTTTTGAAGAGGACTCGGGCAAAAAGGGTGTCCTGGTCGTGCGAGGGCCGAGGGTGAGCGTCGGCGGGGCTCGAGGACGACTCGGGAGGCTGCCGGACACAGACCCCGAGCCCTTGACGGCGTCGAGTGACATGGACGGCCCTCGACGCTGCTTGGACGGCGAGCGGAGGGCTGGGTTGGGGAGGGAGGGGCCTGGGATGAGGGGGGCGGGGGAGGTCTGTCTTGACCACTGCGTTCCAGATGACGTCCCCTTTAGAGTCCTTGAAGGCGGAGCGTGCCCCTCCTACCACATATAGGCATGCCTCTCCTTCCCTTCTTTTCTATTAAAGAGCGAGTTCCCGTTGTTATCTCGTGTTTTTTTCTCCATTTTTTGTGGACCCAACAGAAAAGGATGCATGAACTTTATTTATACGTTTCGTTGTCGGCATCACCTTATACACCCTCCCTCCCCTCACCCTCATTGCTCCTTCACCTCCCTCCCTCCCTCTTTCTTCCGAGCACTATGACTCCCCTCCCCCCCACCACGCCCCTTGTGAATGTTGGGGTCGACTTGACTTCGCTCGTTACGCTATTATTCAAAGGATAAAACTTCTCGGGAGATCCAAGGACAAAGACGACAACACCGTCAGCTTTCCCTTTCTTTCCCCGCCCGATGCTTAGGTCGCGATCGTGAGCATTGGCCGTTCGAGAGACGAACGAGTTGGCCGACTCGTGCATTTTATTAATCTTATTATTATTACTTTTTTTGGGGGGGGTGGGAGGGGGTATTTTTATTTCCTTTTTCACCTTTTTTTTCTTATTGCTCTCTAAGTCGAGGGTTATTCAGAGCTGATTGGCGAAAACTGAAAATACTTTCGAGAGCTTGATTGCGATGTGCTTTGATCTTGAAATAGCAAACAAGAGAACGCAATCAAGTCGAGTATGAATTCTCAGTAAGAGAGAGAGAGAGAGAGAGAGAGAGAGAGAGAGAGAGAGAGAGAGAGAGAGAGAGAGAGAGAGAGAGAGAGAGAGAGAGAGAGAGAGAGAGAGAGAGAGAAAATGCTTGTTTGAATTTAAGATGTTTGAACATATAATCCCCGAGGCTCTCGTCAGCCCCATCACGATCACAAGCGACACAGGTATGATGTGTAAACAGTACCGGGATAAGAATAATATCCAGTGACACGCGCGTCGAGACTTTGACCCTTAATTACCGGGTGAGTAAGAGCCATTCTCGGGTCTCGTGGCGCGTTTCTCTGATCCGATTCCGGTTCAGCGTTCCCGGGAGATTTGGTTAAGCCGAAGACCACATAATGCCTCCCACTTTGTGTTGACAGCCGCCCGATGTGCCGCTTTGATGCCGCCAGCCGCTGCCACCAGCAACCCCGGGGCCACGACCGCACCGCCGCCGCCAACAGCTCTCTGCCCACTCTGGTTGCGTTTGCTGTTGCGCGGTTTGGCTGTGTAGATCTCTCACTCATCTCGGCCTCCCCTCTTCCCTCTCCCTTCCCCT
>BOPN01009823.1:17500-19094 GCA_017312705.2 Penaeus japonicus
AGGAGGAGGAGGAGGAGGAGGAGGAAGAGGTGGAGGAGGAGGAAGAAGAGGTGGAGGAGATGGATGGGTGAGGTGGATAGGTGAGGGTGGAGGGGAGAGATGGAAGAAAGAGAGACTCAAGAGGAAAGTGGAAGGAGAGAAGGACATGGGATGAAAAAAGGAGAGGGCTCGCAATAAGGAGAAGGACAGATCGGAGGAAGAGGACAGAGGCGGAGGAGACAGCGGTTGTGGTCACTCGTGGTAGGATGGAGACGGTGACGGAGGAGGAGTAGGAGGGGGAGGGGGAGGGGGGAAGCGGTGGCGTGGCGAGGTGCAACAGGGTCTCCTCCAGCCCGTCCTTTGTCATGGCACATTGTCGCCATGACAGACGTAACTGGGCCGTCATCACCCGTGAGATATGAGTGTCAGGCAGCAGAGGCGCATGTCGACCTGTGTTTGAAGGGCTGCTGTTGCATTATTCTTCATCATGGCGCTGCAAAGTGACTTATGGGGCTCATGTGTCGGCGCCTGTTTAGACCTTGATGGGGCCCATTGGTGGCGGGGCTCTGCTTGTATGTCTTATTTAGTACTCCTCTCCTGTCCAACCATGTCCCTCACATCCCCTGGACCTCTCTCTCTCTCTCTCTCTCTCTCTCTCTCTCTCTCTCTCTCTCTCTCTCTCTCTCTCTCTCTCTCTCTCTCTCTCTCTCTCTCTCTCTCTCTCTCTCTCTCTCTCTCTCTCTCTCTCTCTCTCTCTCTCTCTCTCTCTCTCTCTCTCTCTCTCTCTCTCTCTCTCTCTCTCTCTCTCTCTCCACTCACTCACTCACTCTCTTCCCTTCGCTCTCTTCCGTTTCTAGCCTTCCTTGTTCCTTCATGACTTCGTTCTCCACCTCAGTCCTCTCCTTTTTCTTCTTTATCTGCTTCATTCTCTTCTTCTTCTCCTTCTACTCCTCCTCCTTCACCCATTTCTTCTTTTCCTCCTCCTCTTTCTCCTTTTTCTTCTTCTTCTACTTTTTCTCTTTCTTCTCATTTTCCGTGGTCGTCGCCGTCGTCCTCTGCCCCTTGGAGCGTCCCATATAGAAAGCCCCCGCTAAGGTTTAGCTGGAGTTTGGCTAAACAGCGTCCGCGAATTGGGGTTAACAGTCGGCCTTAATGACAAACTCTTGTCGGCGTGTCATGGCGTTCGCGTAGCACGGCGTGACGTTATCTGCGACCAGCGAGAGGGCTAGTGTGTGACGTCAGGATATAATTGTCAATAGAACTCTATAATCCTCGTTGTACACTCGGGCGCGGGTTGGACTTCGTTGTACTGTGCCTTTGGTTGCTTGGTTGTAGTTAAGCCGGCGAGGGGACTTGTGTGCGCTCTTGGTTGGGGCGTATGGCTTGATTTTTTTTTTTTTTTTTTACTCGCTCTTAACCACCACAGAGTTTGTATTTGTCTCATAGTTTCTGCTGCCCTCATACTTCCTGATGCTTTCTGTTCCTTCCACCTGACCACAATCTCCGTCTTAAGATGGTAAGCAAGATTTCAGGAAACGAAAAAGAAGCAAAAATAGTCCAATATGAGAATCCCTTTGAAACAAAGGAATACAACTACCTTACATCCCCCCTCCCC
>BOPN01009824.1:0-5000 GCA_017312705.2 Penaeus japonicus
GTGTGTGTGTGTGTGTGTGTGTGTGTGTGTGTGTGTGTGTGTGTGTGTGTGTGTGTGTGTGTGTGTGTGTGTGTGTGTGTGTGTGTGTGTGTATGTGTACTATTATATATATATATATATATATATATATAAAGATAGATAGATAGATAGATAGATAATATATGCAGCACCATCCTTGCAGGAGGGTTCATGACTGGGCTAAAACTACACAAAATATGTTCGACAGGAATGCTCATAGCCACAGAAATTCTTTTAAATCAAGACTCAAGCGTCATCTTCTGTCACTCGCAAGGTACTCTGTATGCTGGAAATATTGCAAATGACACCAAAACAAAAGATCAGAGCCATATCATACATTTGCCTGGATACTATTGCCTGTTGTCCTGATGCTGTCGCCAGGCGAGGAGGTCAGCATATGATAAACAAGGTCTAGATATAGACCATGGAGGAACATTCAGAATTCCGCACGTAATTAGAACCTCTTATATGGACTTGATTTTGCCAGACCTGAAAGCTGTTGCATGAAATATGATGATCGATTTTCGAGAAATTAATTCATCTTTGGCACATATACGTTAAGAACACACTATATGGAAGAAACTAAGAGTGAAACTTTTCAATAAAAAGTATAAGAAAAAATAAGCATATGCGCGCACACACACACACACGCATACACACTTTTAGTCCCTATGATGAGATACGCAGAACTATAGTATATAACTATTCCATATCTAATGTACTAGAACATATACTTACGCTATTTCCTAAATTCAGAATGTAATATCATATCATGACCATATATCGGATGGATCATTGCCTGCCCACTCCTAAACAGATTGCTTAGTTGATAAATTAATAGATGAAGAACTGTGTTATTATTTTTGATATACTAAATTATATAATCCTGCTATAATCTAAATGGATAATGTAACATTACTCCGTGTCATTTCGTAACTATGCAACAAATGAATCAAAGCTTGCGCAAGCCTGTGCAATTAAGAGAGTGAAAAAGAGAGAGAGAGAGAGAGAGAGAGAAAGAGAGAGAGAGAAAGAGAGAGAGAGAGAGAGAGAGAGAGAGAGAGAGAGAGAGAGAGAGAGAGAGAGAGAGAGAGAGAGAGAGAGAGAGAGAGAGAGAGAGAGAGAGGGAGAGAGAGAGAGAGAGAGAGAGAGAGAGAGAGAGAGAGAGAGAGAGAGAGAGAGAGAGAGAGAGAGAGAGAGAGAGAGAGAGAGAGAGAGAGAGAGAGAGAGAGAGTGAGTGGGAGGGAGAGAGAGAGAAAGAAAAAGAAAAAGACACACACATACAGAGCGAGAGAGAGAGAGAGAGAGAGAGAGAGAGAGAGAGAGAGAGAGAGAGAGAGAGAGAGAGAGAGAGAGAGAGAGAGAGAGAGAGAGAGAGAGAGAGAGAGAGAGAGAGAGAGAGAGAGAGAGATAGAGAGAAAGAGAGTGAGAGAGAGAGAGAGAGAGAGAGAGCATGTCTTTAAATTGGTTATTAACTACATATATTGTTGTGCAAGATAATGTAGATAATAAATTTTACCACAGATACAAGATACAGGAAACAAGATACATCACTTCAATGAGACAAATGTGGGGGGGGGGGGGGTCATTGTCTGTATTTTTAATACGTATTCGGAAAATGGGCGAAATATTTTCTTATATGTAAGAATAAATAAGTAAAGAAAGAGAAAAAACTAGCATTATAATATATAAAAAAAGGAGTAACCACTTCTTGCAGCGAATGGAAGGAATGAATAAATAGTTAGATAAACAGATAAAAAAAAAAGAGAAAATACATCGTTTTCCTGCACTTAACCAATAGATGGCAGCAAAATGCATTGTATTTCGGTGCTTAACCAATAGATGGCGCTGATGCTTCTCATTATGGAAAGGGACCTATTTTATTAAAGCCAGTTTCTTCTCTTGTGAAACATACACTTAATAAATAATGATAATAGTAATAATAATGATATCAATGAGAGTGTAGATTGAATGCAGTTACCAATTACTTGTACAATGATCAAATTTTAAAAGAAATGGTGGTGATGGTGATGGAGATGATGATGGTGATGCTGATGGTGATGCTGATGGTGATGCTGATGGTAATGGTAATGATGATGATGATGAGGATGATAAATGTTATTGCTAATGTTAGTAAAAATACCGCCAAAAAAAAAAAAACGAAAATCAAGCAACAACAAAAAAATAATAATAATAATTCATAAATAATAAATAATAAATAAATAATATATAATAAATATAAAAAACTAAACACTCACTTTAATCCCCCTGACATCCGAACACCACCTATGACCCGAAGACGTCTAACTAAAGACAAAATCGATGGTTTGAGACGCAGCCGAGACGAGCGACAAAATGGAGACCACGACTGACCCTCGTGGGAATAAAATATCGGGTCATGATTTGGGACGAAGCTGAATTCATGATGAATTTTGTGTTTGGTTGTCTTTCTCTGTCTGTGTTTCTGTGTGTGTGTGTGTATATGTATATATATATATATATATATATATATATATATATATATATATATATATATATATATATATACATAAATATATATCATATATATTACATATATATATATATATATATATATATATATATATATATATATATATATACATATATATGTATATATATATATATATATATATATATATATATATATATATATATATATATATATATATATATATATATATATATATATATATATATATATATATGTATATGTATATATATATAATATATAATATATATTCATGTATATATACATTTATATATATATAAACATAATATATATATTATATATATATATATATATATATATATATATATATATATATATATATATATATGTATATGTATATATATATATAATATATAATATATATTCATGTATATATACATTTATATGTATATAAACATAAATACATATATTATATACATATATATATATATATATATATATATATATATATATATATATATATATATATATATAAATTGATAAATAAATCTATATATATTGTAAATAGAAAAAGGCGGGGTGCTATGGATAAATGTGTGTGCATATATATATCTGTACATATTTATGTATATATAAACATATATATATATATATATATATATATATATATATATATATATATAAATGTATATATATAAATGTATCTATCTATCTATATATATATGTATATAAAATTTATATTTATACATTTCTATATGTATATATATGTGCATATGTATACATACATACATACATACATATATATATATGTGTATAGCACATATATATACATATATACACCTCATACATAAGTCGAAACGATGATACGCTGTATATGACAATATCTGTTCACACACACGTACTCCCCGTATGTCATATAATCCTCAACACCCCCCCCCCCCTGTTCCCTTCCCCACCCCACCCCCTCCCTCCCCTCCCCTCCCCCCCCCTTTCCCTTCCCCTTGACCCTTACCCCTTCCTCCCACCTCCCCCCTCACCCTCATACCACCTCCCCTCCACCCTACCCTATCACACTCCCTGCCCCTGCCCTCCCCCCCCCCCCCCACCCCCTATCACCCCCAAACTCTAAGTTACGAGAATAGGGCGGCGGGGAAGTCGTTGTAATTTCCTCGAGGTAATTATAATGGGAGCTTGTTAGCGGGTCCATTAACTAGAAGGAGATTTACAGCTTTGTCACCACGCGTTTTGGTGGCGGTGGTGGTGGTGGTGGTGGTGGAGGGGGGAGGGGGATGAGGAAAGGGGGAGGGGGGAGAGGAAAGGGGGAGGGGAAAGGGTGAGGGGGATGAGGAAAGGGGGAGGGGGAGAGGAAAGGGGAAGGGGGAGGGGGATGAGGAGAGGAAAGGGGAAGGGGGAGGGGGTGGGGGATGAGGAGAGGGGGAGAGGGAAGGGGGAGGGGGGAGAGGAAAGGGGGAGGGGGGATGAGGAAAGGGGAAGGGGGAGGGGGAGGGGGAGGGGGATGAGGAAGAGGGGAGGGGGATGAGGCGGAGGGGAGAGAGATAAGGTGGAGGGGAGGGATAGATGAAAAGGAGGAGGGGGATGAGGAAAGAAGGAGGGGGTGAGGGGAGGGGGATGAGGAGAGGGGGAGGGGGGAGAGGAAAGGGGGAGGGGGTGGGGGATGAGGAAAGGGGGAGGGGAAGATGAGGAGAGGGGGGAGAGGAAAGGGGGAGGGGGAGGGGGGGATGAGGAAAGGGGGAGTGGGAGAGGAAATGAGGGGGGGGAAGATGAGGAAAGGGGAAGGGGGAGGGGGGATGAGGAAGAGGGGAGGGGGATGAGGAAAGGGGTAGGGGGATAAGGAGAGGAGGAGGGGGAGGGGGATGAGGTGGAGGGGAGGGAGAGAGGAAAGGAGAAGGAGGATGAGGAGAGGATGGATGGGGATGTGGAAAGGAGGAGGGGGAGAGGAAAGGGGGGATGAGGAGAGGAGGAGAAGAAGGGGGTGGGGGAGAGGAGAGGAGAAGAAGAAGGGGGGTGGGGGAGAGGAAAGGGGGAGGAGAAGATGAGGAGAGAAAGAGAAGAAGGAGAGGAGGGGGAGAGGATTCAGAGAGGAGGAGACAGAGAGAGAGAGAGAGAGGGGAAAAGGTGAGGATAAAAGAGGGTGGAAGGAGGGATGGGGAGAAGAGGATGACAGGGTTAGAAGAGGGAGCGTAGGGATAGGGGTAAGGAAAGGCGGGAGGAAGAGGGGTAAAGGAGATGTAAGGGAGAGAGGGGAGAGGAGGGAAGAGAGGAGAGGAGAGGAGGGAAGAGAGGAGAGGAGGGAAGAGAGGAGAGGAGAGGAGGGAAGAGAGGAGAGGAGAGGAGAGAGGAGGGGAGGAGAGGAGAGAGGAGGGGAGGGGATGGGAGAGAGGGGTAAAGGAGATGTAAGGGAGAGAGGGGAGAGGGGAGAGGAGGGGAGGGGAGAGGAGGGGAGGGGAGGGGAGGGTACAGGAATGATAGCATTACGGCTCTTATACAGCGA
>BOPN01009824.1:10000-20000 GCA_017312705.2 Penaeus japonicus
AATTAATCAGAATTGTAATTGTATCTATCATTATTCATATAATTATTATTATTTTTTTTCACTCCCTACCTCTTCCACCCGAATATCTATATTATTATATTCCTTTCAATTTATATCATTCCCACTGGCATCATAATCAGTGATAAATTCAATAATTATCAAAGTAATTTAATCATGACATTAATCATTATTATAATAGGAACATTATCATGATTCTCACAATTGTTATGATTTTACATTAAACTTTCTCCTTCATTTTCATTATTATTTTCATCATCAAAATGACTTTGGTTTTATGGATTTGATATCATAAGGATTATTATTCCTATTACCGAAAAAAGTATATTATGTAAAGATATATTTGTGATATTTTCAACAACTGATAATTATAATGATAACGGTAATAATGATAAGAATGATAATAAATAGAGTAATACTATTAATGATTATAATAATGATGATGATAATAATGATGATAATAATAATGATAATTAAAAATAATGATGACAATAATGATGATTACAAATTTACATGAATTCCAGGAACAAATATTTACCATATATGTATCAAAAAGGAGAAAAAGAAAAGAAAAAGGAAATAAAAAATCAAAAAAATAAAATAAAAATACACACACGCACACACAATTTTTTATACTGAAAACACATCCGCAAACTCTTATGAAATGCATTGCTTCCCGATAATTTTTCGATCACTCTGCGCTTCTCGAAATGTTTCAGAAGCTTTTAATCGGATTTGCAAAGAAATATTGAGGTAATAAGCAAAGTGAAAGCGCCTTTGATGTTACGTAAAGCTTTCTGATGAGCTTATAAAAGGGTTGTCTAGTAAATGCTTACAATAATTATTTCCTCCTTCTCCTTCTTGTTTTTTTAATGTTTTGCATTTCTTATTCCTTGTATTTCATTTTTTCTCTCGCGTTCTGTCTGTCTGCCTGTCTCTCTCTCTCTGTCTCTCTCTGTCTCTCTTTGTCTCTCTCTCTCTCTCTCTCTCTGTCTCTCTCTCTCTTTCTCTCTCTCTCTCCTTCTTTCTCTTATCTTTTTCATTCCGCGTTTGTGTTTTTTTTATCCCTCTTTCTGTGTTCCTTATCTGTTTACATATTTCCTCCTCTATCTTTTTCTTTTTCTTTCTCTCTACTCCCCACATTCTCTCTCGCCTTCACCCTCTCTCTCTCCCACTCTCTATTTCTCTGTTGTCTTTCTTTCTCTTTCTCCACACACACACACACGAATACGCACACTCACACGAACACAAACACATCTCTCTCTCTCTCTCTCTCTCTCTCACCCCCCCCCCCTCTCTCAGCTTATCTCTATTCATCCGTCACTCCCCGCTCATCCACAACCTTTCATATCTTTTTCTCTCTCTTTCTCCCTCCCCCTTTCTTTTTTCTTTTTTTTTTACCTCCATATCTTTCCACTCTTATACCTATCTCTTTTATCTCCCTCTTTTTATTGTCTCTGAACTTTATTCGCTTCCTTCACTGCTTATCTTTTATTCGACTTTTTCATCACTGCGTCGGTTTCTCCATTCTCGTTCCTGATTATAATTATCATTATTGTTATCTTTATCCTTAGCGTTGTTATCATCATCATCATTATATTACTTTTTATCTTTTTCATAATTATTTTTTGTTATCATCATCATCCTCTCTACCATGATCTATTTCCCTACCATTATTTTCATCCGCATTATCATCATCATTATAATCATAATTCTCACCATCGTCCACATTTTTCTCCCTCATATTTCACTCTTAATCTCCCAAAGCATCATCCATCCCTCATCCATCCCTCATCCATCCTTCATCCATCCCTCACTCAGCATATACGACCTCCTATCCCACTCAGTCACTCACAGCCTCACTCCTCACAATCGGTCTTGTAAGGCAGGAGCGGTTGCAGATAAAGCAACCCCCCCCCCCCCCACACACACACACTCACCCCCCACCCCTACTCCTGTACCCGGCTTCCTACCCTCCCTCCTTCCCTCTCATCTCCCCCTTCCCCTTCCCCTCCTTCCTCCCTCCCTTCCTCGGTTCGTTTGATTTTTCCCCTCCTCTCCTCCCTCCCTCCCTCCCTCTCTCTCGCCTTTCCTCACTTTCTCTAGCTATCATTTCTTTCTTTGTATTCTCTGTCTGTCTTTCCTCTTTCTCTCCTTCTCTATCTTTTCCTCGCTCTCCTCTTCCCGTTTCCCCTCCTCCCTCTCCCTTCGTTCCCTTTATTCTGCCTTATCCATTCTCCCGCCTCCCTTCATTACCTCCTTCCCCCTCTTCCCCCGTATTCCCTCTCTCTCCCCCCCTGCCCCTCCTTCCCCTCCTCCCCTCCCTCCCCCTCCCCCCTCCCCCCCCCTCCCTCTCCCCCCCTCCTCCTCCTTTTTCCCCTCCTCCTCCCTCCTCCCTCTCCCCTCCTCCCTCCTCTCTCTTTCCCCTCTTCCCTCCTTCCCCTCATCCCTCTTCTCCCCTCCTCCTCCCTCTTTCCCCTCCTCCTCCCTCCTCCCCTCCCTCCTTCCCCTTAACCCTCCTTCCCCTCCTCCCTCCTCTTCCCTCCTCCTCCCTCCTCCCTCCTCCCTCTTCTCCCTTCCTCCTCCCTCCTTCCATCGCCAGGAACAGTCTTGGGCTAACTCCATTAGGTTTGCGGTATGGAAGGGGAGTCACTTGGAAAATACGTAGTCAGATAGCGTCTACCGGGTAATTGAGAGGTAAGATGGAAAGTCTTAAACGGTCCCCTGAGGCTACGGTATCAGGAATAGCCATCGGACGGGCCAAACTCCGGGGTTTCGGCTCCCCCCCCTCTCTCCTCCCCTCCCCGGACTCTCCCCTCCCCCCCCCCCCGTACTCCCTCTCCCTGCTCTTTCTTCTTATACCTATGCCTGCCCTTTCTGTTCCCTTCCCCCCTTGCTCTCCCCTTTCTTACTCCCTTCCCCTTGCTCTCTCCCCTTCTACTCTTTTTCTGCTCTCCTCCTATTCCCTTTCTTTGCCTACTCCCCTTCTATGCCTCCTTATCCTTTCTCTCCCTCCTGCTTGCTTCCTTTAGCCCCTTCTCCTCTCTCTCTCTCCTTCCCACTCCCCATCCTTTCTCTTGTTCCTACCCCCTTTCTCCTCTCTCCTCAAATTCTCGCCACTCCTGTAATCTCTACCCCCTTCTGCTACTCCTACTCCTCCCCCTCCTCTACTCTGTGGCCCCTTCTTCCACCTTATCGCCTTACCTCTCTTCTTCTCTCTCTCCTTCGTATTCTTGTTCTTCCTTTCCTTCTTCCCCCCTTTCTCCTTTTCCTCTTCTTTTTTTTCTTCCTCCTCTTCCTTCTAGTCTTCATTTTTTTTCTTCCTCCTACTCCTCTTTCTCTTCTTTTTCTTTTTCCTCCTCCTCTTCCAACTCGGTCACCTGCTTACCTTTCTCTTCTTCTTCTTACCTCCTCTTTTCCCACTTATTTCTTTGCTCCCACTTCCTGTCTCTTCTTCGCCTACACTTTCTCCTCTTCTCTCCCTTTACCTCTTTCTCCTCTTCCCTCCCCCTTTCTCTTCCATCTCTTCCCCCTTTCTCTTTCTCCTCTTCTTCTCCCTCTTCCTCTTTCGCTTTCTCCTTTAACAACCAGACGTGAATTTGACCTCTAAGTGTGCTTTGCTTTCCTGTTGGCTATTGAGAGCATAGTTTACAAGCTGTTTATATTGCCTTTAGGTGTGCTTAGGAGAGCGCAAGAACCACCACCACCGCCTCCTCCCCCCTTCCCCCTCCTCCTCCTCCTCCTCTTCCTCCTCTTCCTTCTCCTCCTCCTCCCCCCTCCCCGGCGGTCCTTATCTTATCCTCACCTTACACCTTTTCCTACTTCCCTGCTATTTCATACTATTACCATCTGTTTTTATTCCATTCCCTTCCCAGCCTCTTCATCCTTTGCCTATCCCCATGTTCATTTCTCTCTCCTCTCCGTCCTCGCCTCCTCCCTATCTTTATTTCTCTTTCCTTTCAACCATTCCTATCCCTCTCCATTCTCTCCTTCTTCTATCCCCATCCTTCTCTCTCTATCTTCCTCGCTGCGCTACCTCATCCTCATCCCTCTCCTTTTACCCTTTCCCCGTTTCCTTATCTCATCCCCATCCCCATCCCCCTGTCCTCCTCCCGTACCGGCCCCGTCTCCCTATCCCCACCCACATCTCTCCCTCCCTCTCCTTCCCGCTTTCTTATCTCATCCCCATCCCTCTGTCCTCCTCCCGTACCCCCGTCTCCCTATCCCCACCCACATCTCTCCCTCCCTTTCCACCCTCTCCCTCCCTCTTCTCCCCCCAGCCTCCTCATCCCATCTCTTCTCTGCTTTCGGGTAAATTCCCTTTCTACCCGAATGATCAGAATTATGAACGGGAAAATCGCCAATTCGTTCTGCCGTGAAGAGGGCTTGTCCCTATAAAGAAAACGGCGCACGGTGGTAAGAAACCGTACGGGATGTATATTTCCCTTTCGAAAAGAATAAGAAAAGAAGATAAAGAGAGTGAAGAGATAAAGAAGAAAGGAGTAAAAATCGATGAAGACAACAAAGATGATAAAAAAGAAGAAGAAAAAAAGAGAGAGGCGAACATGAAGAAAGGCCTCGCATAACTTACAAGACCAAAGAAAACGAGAAATCGGTCGGTTAGACACAGAGTTATTTCAAGAGGAGATTTAGCTCGTTTACAGGCCTTATAAACGATAATAGACTCCTTCACGCAGACAGCCTAGTGGAAAATCAGCCTTACGCCGCCCCACCGAAAGGGCGGAATTACCCTAGCATAATGTAGGTGTCTGTGTTAATACCCTAACAACGTCTATATTGTCTATATGAAACGATAGAGTTAGTCAGTCAAGCGATAACAGAAACTTTGCCTCTCCTGGGGCTGGGGATTGATGTCTGTGGCTCCAGCGATTTCCGAGTGATGTCTGTGGTTATTATTATTATTATTATTATTTTGTGTGATGTTTTTTTTACTCTTTGGAATATTAATACCATTGGTTTTGTTATTATGGTTACAGTATTTGTTGTTTTTGTTTATTTTATTACTGTCGTTTTCACTATTGTCGTCATCGGTATGATTATTATTATTGTTGTTGTTTTGTTGTTGGTATTGTTTTTGTTATTATTGTTATCATCATCATAATTGCGATAGATTTTTTTTTTTTTTTTTTTTGAGAGAGAGAGGTCAAATGGACAAATTTATAAGCAGACCTACTGATAAAACAAACTGACTGACAGACAAAACTAGAACAAAATAAACAAAACAAAAACAAAAAACAAAAGATACACGAAACACTAAAAGAATAATGACCCCCCCTCCCCTCCGCCCGCCTCTACCTTCATCCCCTCCGCGCCCCCTCACCCCCCCCCCCACCCTACGCAAATCCACCTCCCGGCACGTGGACAGTGGACATAAAGCGGTCATGTTGTGGACACTGGAGAGGGGGGGGGCAAGGGGGAGGGGTAGGGAGGCGAATAAATTACGGATTGGCAAATAAATCGTTAATCGAAAATGGAGGTCGTGGATATATGCGTACACACGCCCACTTATGCGGATGAATATGCATATAGATAAGTATACGGTACATGGTCTTATGCATATGCATATCATTTCAGATGCTTCAATACGTGTATGATACATGCAGAATCATGCACAAACGTATGCATACACATACAAATACACAAACACATACATACATACACACACACACTCTCTCTCTCTCTCTCTCTCTCTCTCTCTCTCTCTCTCTCTCTCTCTCTCTCTCTCTCTCTCTCTCTCTCTCTCACTCACTCTCACGCACACACACACACACACACACACACACACACACACACACACACACACACACACACACACACACACACACGCACACAAACACTCAAACACACACACACACACAAACACCTACATATCCATATATCTATATTTACACAGATATCCTATTCATCATTATATCCTCCCCCCCCATGATCCACAAACGCGATAAATATAATATCCCTTTTTCTCATGGGATTCCGAGACCGCCCGCCCCTTAGCTAGAGGGATACGAATGCAAAAGTTATTTCATTGGTATAGATTTATCTCTCTTTTTTATATTAGGACTTTTGGATCTATAAATTAATCCTCTGGAAATTGTTTGGAATAAGAAATCAAAGACGAGAATGTTGTATCTGAGATGGGTATTTGGTTTAGGCTTGTAGCTTATTTGAATAAGGAACCCTTTCTCTTTTAAATGATTTGTGTTTTTGTCAGATGTAAACAAACAAACAAACAAAAAAAAAGTTTGTTTCTAAATTGCGTTGTCGTAATGATAATACTAATAATAACAATAATGATAATGATAAATCTAAACAAATAATAATGATGACAATGATAGTGATGATAATAACTGATATTAGATAATAAGGATGATAAAAAATGCAAAAAAAAAAAAAAAACTTTGTGATACGCCATATTCTCTTACCTTACACGATATGATGAATCGCCTGTTTAAACTCTTCTTTCAAATGGAATTATATCACATTCATTCATTACAAGAAGCCAAGCCTATGTGAGCAACCTGTCGACTTTGGAAAGATCGCTTTTTTATATATAATTTGAAGGAGACGGAAGATAAGGATAAGGAAAAGATAATGATAAGAACAACTCTGGTATAGTTATGTTAGGTCTTTTTAATTATTCATGAATAGATCAATCTGCAATTGCAGTGAAAATTCGTTACTTGTTTCATAATAAGTCAACGAAAAAAAGATAAATCATAGATATAACATGGGAGTCGCAACCAATATTTGTTTTGTAATATACGATCTATCAAAAGAAAGAAAGAAAAAAAAATGAGTGCATAACCCCTGTACCAAAGGAGGTGAATATCTTATGGTAATCATTTGATCCAACACCATTAATTATACGAAAAGAGTTGGCTCATTACCACACTTCAACCTTAACGATACACTTATGTAGGCCTACTACACCCCCCTCGCCCCCTTCCCCTCTTCTCCCTTCCCCCTTCCCCCCTTCTCCCTTCCCCCTTCCCCCTTCCCCCCTTCCCCCTTCCCCCCTTCCCCCTTCTCCCCTTCTCCCCTTCTCCTTCTCTCCTTCTCCCCTTCTCCCCTTCTCCCCTTCTCCCCTTCTCCCCTTCCTCTTCCCCCTTCCCCTTCCCCCCTTCCCCCACCTTTAGGTCGAGTGAATAAGAGTACGTGAATAATACTCCTTCATTCATCCCCCCAGAGCGCCGTGGGGTCTGTCAGCCACAATTATAGATTGCAATAAATTATGCCACCATTACGATAAGATTTTCGACGAGTGAGAGAGAGAGACCGCACGCCGCCCGGGGAACAGTAACCGCATAGCCCGGCGGAGCAGATAAGGTCGAAACTCCTATAGAAGGGAAGGAGCATTCTCACCCTTACAAGCCCCCCGATCCGAGCGCCCTGCCGTCACGAGGTCATAAGAATTAAGCTATCATAAGTAATGAGACATTAATGCACTGTTAAAAGCTGCATCAAAAATCCCACTTCTAGCGTCGTTTGCCGAAAGTTCGCTCATCTTTGCCACTTTGCGCCGAAAATAAATTGTTTGTTCATGTAAATTAGAGAATGCGAGATTACAGGCCGGGGGGGGGAGGCGGGGTGGGTGGATGAGGGAAGGGGGAAGGGGGAAGGGGGAGGGGGGGGCCTCTGATGATGGTACTGTGGTAGTTTTTTTCTTTCTTTCTTTCTTTCTTTCTCTTTTTTCCTTCTCTATCTTTTTTGTTCGCTATTTTTCTTTCTTTATTTTTTTTTTCCTTTTCTATCTTTTTTGTTCGCTTTTTTTATTTTTTTATTTCTCTTTTTTTCCTTCTCTATTTTTTTTTTTTTTTTAAGTAGTAGTAGCAGTAGTTCTAGTAGCAGTATAATCATCGTGGTATTAGTAGTAACAGACACAGTCCTAAGTATTTACGACAACTATGAGGATAAGTATTAGTTACGACATCACTAGAAGCAGGGATTGCCAACAATTACAATGATAATTATGCTAGCAATGGGAAAATATTTAAATGTCGGCGAAAATGCTTGGGTAATGAGAGCAGGAAGTAGCACTGGCAATCGTAACAGAGAGTTGTAGTTACAAGACCATAACAATAATATTGTTGACTGAAGTAGCATAGTACAAGCAGTGATTACAGGAAGCATAGTAAAAGTGAAATCAATATTAACAACAGCAGGTAATTATGCTTGCAGGTATATTAATAAGAGTTGTAATGTTATTTGAATAATGAATGATTGAACAGTGAACAATGATAATGAAATTTGTTAAATTACATAGTTCATTTAAAGATGGGAGCGAAGAATTTGCTGTAATGATTGTTACGGTTAAGATGATAATGGTAATGGTGAAGGTTATTTTGACTATGATAATCTTGATGATTATGATTATTATGATATGGATTATAATACTGATACTCATATATGATGATGATGATGGTGATGATGATGATATTGATTGATGGTGATGATACTGATAGATGATAATGATGATGATAATGATGATAACAATTATGATAATGATAACGATAACAAAGGCAATACCGATGATAATAATAAATAATCAAACTATAAGAACAACAACAAAAATAGTACTAAACGAGAAGTCACACAAAAAGTCAATAATAATCATACAAATGTCGAAACGTCAAACCGTCCTTCACAAAAAGGGTCAAAATTCTCTCTGGCGCCACACAGTACAACGGCTCGCATCAAATCCCCTCCTGAACTAACGTGTATTCCCCTCTTTGGTGAGTCTGTGTGGCAGTCGGGCTGGAATACATCAGGAAGGGCATCCGGACAGGGAGGTTAAAAGTTTAATCGCTTTAGTTAACACGTAAGGAGGCTCCTCTTTATATGACATAAAGCAATATCGTACTCTGGTGAAGGATTTATATCTGTTTATATATACATACATATATATTTATATATACATACATATATATTTATATATACATACATACATATTTATATATACATACACATATTTATATATACATACACACACATACACACACACACACACACACACACACACAGACATACACACACACACACACATATATATATATATATATATATATATATATATATATATATATATATATATATATATATACATATATACATATATATGACGGATCTATAAATACATATCCGCCTTGAGATTACAACGATATTACATCAAGAGATAACAAAAATAATGGTATTGCCATGAAATACAGAACAATGGTTTACGTTCACGTTGGATTCCCTTAGTGAAGTTCAGACACGACCAGTGGGACTTCCGGTTAATGAAGTTAGATCGAAAAAGGAAAAAAAAAAGAAAAATCAGAAAATTTTCAGAACCTATTAAAAGAAAATCTTGTTTAAAATTCGAAATATTCATAATGTCAACTTTTGTCTGAACTAATCTTTGTTTGGTCGATTAAATAAGGACTCGCCGATGTTATTTTTGATTATGATAATGGTAATGGTGATGTTAATAATAAGGATAATAATAATGATAATGATAATGTTGGTGACACTAATGACAAGGATAATTTTTAAAAACAATAATGATAATGATGATAGCAATGATAGTAATGACAATGATAATAATGATAGTAATAATCGTGATAATAATAAAGACGATAAAAGTAATGATAAAATTATAATATTGATAAGAATAGGAATAAGAACCATGATGATTATAATAACAATAACAGTGAAAATAATCATAATATCAATAATAATGATAATAATACCAATAATAATGACAACTGATAATAGCATTCACGATAATAATAATGATAATTATCATTATCATTATTATTATCATCCTTCTCCTGATCATCATTATTATTATCATCCTTCCCCTTATCATCATTATTATCATCCTTATCCTTATTATCACCATTATCATCATCCATATCTTTATTATCATCATTATCATCTTCCTCCTCCTTTTCTTCTATATTTTCTTCTTCCTCGTTCTTTA
>BOPN01009825.1:0-2500 GCA_017312705.2 Penaeus japonicus
ATCCATGGATTTGCACTGTATATATCCATGGATGTGTATATATATTTAAATGTATATGTATAGATCCTATATACATACCCGGATGAGCACACAAATATTCACTCTTTGTAATAAACAAAGCAAATCCTAATTCTTTTCCTGATAAATTCCATCTGACAAAAAAAAAGAACATGTTAGTTAAACTGTCATACCCGCTTGCTCTTAACGCCGACAGCTTTCCTCTTATTTGAATCATCATGGAAAACACGACACATGAATCTGCGACAGAACATTTTGAGTTTTATCTTCTTATTCATTGTTCATTGTATTGTCAGTATTATTCTGTTCAGTGTACCTTTCAGTGCGTGAAAGATTTATCCCCCCAAAGTCTTGTAACTGATTTGTTTTATGTTTTGTAGGTTTGATGGTATTAATGTTTTTTAGATATCATTTCAACAAATATTCTGATATATGTTTGTGTATATATATATATATATATATATATATATATATATATATATATATATATATATATATATGTGCATAAACATATATCAAGGAATTTTTTAAGGCTATGGTTCTGGCATGTTTGATACCATGCGTGCTTGGTATATCTGACAGGAATATCTCCAATTGATACCAATGACAAACACATATTCTTCTAAATGTATCAGGTAATGTGAAATTCAATCATGAAATCACTATCAACGTAACCATTAATCAGATTACACAATTTCAGTCAGAAACTCAACGTTAAGGAAACCCAAATCGGGTTAAGGACGTGTATGTTTGCTTGTGTTTGTTTATATGTTTCGTTATACTGAAGAGTCTAACTGGCTCTGTAATTTTGTCACTTATGTGCATTTCAGTTTAAATGTGTTATGTACATCTAAATGTTAAATGTACATAAGCACGTATATAAAAAGAATCGATTCAGCAAATAGATTCCTGGCAAAATGAATAATAGGGATAGAAAAAAATCAATTAAATAAATCTAGAAGCATCAGGATTCGAAACCCCCTCAAGTCTTTTTCCGTGATTATTATTGGATATGGCCGATACGGTATTGCTTCATTATATCTCTCCCCCCCCCCCTCTCTCTCTCTCTCTCTCTCTCTCTCTCTCTCTCTCTCTCTCTCTCTCTCTCTCTCTCTCTCTCTCTCTCTCTCTCTCTCTCTGATGCTAGTACAATGTTTTTTAAAAACAAAATTATTTTACAAAGAGAGGAGGTAGATAAACTCTTTCTGTCAAAACAAAGAAGCAAATCACGTGTTCAAATCATTTGAGAGTAAAATTGTCCTGAGATACAAATATATAAATATATAAACAACCTCATCGATAATAGTTTCCTAACGTATCTTTGACACGAAACTCGGATAGATTGGTCATCTTTTATCCATAACACAGGTAAGTGTACATCTCTCTATCTGGGATAACCTCCGTCATAACATGTAGGTCAGTAAAATGTTCTACGTCCAAATTACTTGAGAGAAATTCAGTAATTGCTCAGAAAGGAATGGAAAGAATCATGCTTAATAGATAGAAAGAGAGTAACATGGATTACGGGAGAGACCAAAGTATTATATATACTCAGAGACAGAACAGATTTTTGTCTGTGTGAATACGAAGGAGAAAGAGAGAAGTAACACACCCATAAGTTATTTGTTACCTCTAAGGTATATCAGCCGATACTGCCATGCTTACCACATCTGGCAGACGAGTGCCTCCATACAAAATGGACTTGTTTATGGCCAAGGAAATTTTATCTTGACTATAGCGCACATCTTTTGGGGGAGATATTCAATTTAGTCTGAATTAGGAAAGTTTCCTTTGTAGAGTTTTCTGCCTTCAGATCTCTCACAAATAAATACCTCATGTGTACCTGCCCTGGTCCCTGTTGTGGGTGGGGGGGGGGGGAATGAAAGGAAGGTATCCACTTTAATTTCGTAGACTAATGTGGTCTTAGGACGGTTCTGTTTAAACATCTTTTTTTTTTTTTACACTTTTTATGATTGAGGTTCACTAAATGTTTGCTCTTGTATAGCATGTAATTTTCTCTAATGTGTCTGCATGGCTGATGTGGGTTTGTAAGTTAGGCCTACTTTACCTGAAAGTAACTAGTGTGGAATTGTGAGGATTTCTTTGTGTATATGTGTGTGTGTTAACTGTACGCGCGTCTATGCGTGTTTCTGTTCCGTTCGTAATTATGTGCGTGTGTTTCTGTGTGTGCCAGTTTTTCGTGTGTGTGTGTGTGTGTGTGTGTGTGTGTGTGTGTGTGTGTGTGTGTGTGTGTGTGTGTTTGTGTGTGTGTGGTAGAGAGCTTGTGAATACAAATGTCTGTATCCTTGTATGTATGTCTATATTTGTATGTGTATGTCTGGACGATATTCCATATGTGAGTTATGTTTTTGTATATGTATATATATATATATATATACATATATATATATATATATATATATATATATATATATATATATATATATATATATATATATATATATATATATATATATATATA
>BOPN01009826.1:0-7500 GCA_017312705.2 Penaeus japonicus
GGAAAGAGAGGGAGAGAGAGAGAGAGAGAGAGAGAGAGAGAGAGAGAGAGAAAGACAGACAGAGAGAGAGAGAGAGAGACAGAGACAGAGAGACAGAGACAGAGAGAACGAGAGCGAGAGAGAAAGCGAGAGAGAGAGCGAGAGAGAGAAAGACAGACAGAGAGAGAGAGAGAGAGACAGAGACAGAGAGAACGAGAGCGAGAGAGAGAGCGAGAGAGAGAGCGAGAGAGAGAGCGAGAGAGAGAGTGAGAGAGAGAGCGAGAGAGAGAGCAAGAGAGATAGCGAGAGCGAGAGCGAGAGCGGGAGAGAGAGACAGAGAAAGAAAGAGAGAGCGAGAGCGAGAGAGAGAGAGAGAAAGAGAGCGAGAGAGAAAGCGAGAGCGAGAGAGTGCGAGAGAGACAGCGAGAGAGACACAGAGAGAGAAAGAGAGAGCAAGAGAGAGAGAGAATGAGAATTGCAAAGACGGATATAATCTTTTTTACTTGATCTTTCACTGATAACTCTGATATTTGCGTGGGATTCAAATATATAGTTTAACACATATCAATACCTAATAACTGCGGGGGTTGATTGGAACAGCTGGCAGTGGTCGTCGATCTGTTGCAGCTCTCTGGCTCTATTCAAATGTTCAACCATGTTCTTGCGTTGCAGCTGTCCCGGCACAGGACGATGTATTGTGTGGCAATAATACTATCAATGCTGCTAACAGAGACTAGTTTCTGTTCGAATATAGTTTATTTATAACTGATATGGTTGTTTGAGGAAAGTGGAGGGAATATATGTATATATATATATATATATATATATATATATATATATATATATATATATATATGTATATATATACATACATATACATACATACATATATATATATATATATATATATATATATATATATATATATATACATGTTTATATATATATATATATATATATATATATATATATATATATATATATATATATATATATATATATACATGTTTATATATATATATATATATATATATATATATATATATATATATATATATATATATTTATATATATACATACACACACACACACACACACACACACACACACACACACACACACATATATATATATATATATATATATATATATATATATATATATATATATATATATATATATATATATATATATTCTAACCTGAACCTAGAGAGTCCGTCCAAGGCACGAGCGCCCACGGAGTCCGGGCGCGGCGCCCCCTCTCCAAAAGACTAGTAAAGTTTGACAACATGATGCGATCACTGCTGCGTAATGGCCATTAATATTCACCTCAGGGGCCCTTTTCCTCTGCGCTGACGGTGCCCTTTTCCCCCTCTTCCCCTCTCCGTCTCCTGTGCCCACTATCTTTCTCACTCAGGCTCTCTCCTTCCCTCCCTCCCTCTCTCTCTCTTCCTTTCTCTCTCTCGCTCTCTCTCTCTCTCTCTCTCTTTCTCTCTCTCTCGTCTTTCCTCCTTTTCTCTTTCTTCTCACCTTCTCCCTTTTAGGAAGGGATTTCTAATTTCAAAATTTCGTTTCTTTTGTTATTTTTGACTTGTGCTTATCGGTTAGCTTTATTAGTCAACTTTTGCCTTAACAACAATATAATTTTCCAACAGTATTCTACCATCAACTACTTTACATCCGCCCTCCAGCTACCAGTCAATCAGTCAACCCATTTTCAAAATACCGTTATTAGATATGTCGAGTTAATATGACCCCTAAACCGTTACTGACCTCATATATGCTAATCAATAAATGAAATACGCCTATATTAACTTCATAGTCAGTCAGGCAATTCCATTGTTACTCATCTGTCCCTCTGCCAAAACCGCCTCTAATCGCACACCAAACACTCATCGATTTCACACCTTACGTTGCTACTTAAGAATTGACGCCCATGTTTCAACTCAGCAATCGGTCAACTCAGCAATCGACGATTCTCCAGACCATTCAACTGCACCCAATTTCCCTTTGGCAGCGTACTACAGTGTGATCTCCGGATGGCTGGAATGTTGATTATTAATTCATGTTAGTACGGCACTGATCATTCATCCCAACAGTGGGTGAGCCCTTGCTCTATCAATCACTGTTCATTCATTCAGAAATTAACACAGGATTAAAAGGAAGAAAGACCTGAGATCCGCAGTCCGCACATTATAGAGAGTCGGTAAAGAAATATCGAACTAAACCTATACTTCCTTTTAAGTAGCTAGTTACCATCTTATATCTTCCTTCTCCTTCTCTTTCGAGAATCGCGATTCTCCACTTTTCTCTTTGTATTGTATCGAACTAAAACTCTTCAGGTGACTGCGTCCCGTGACACAACCTGATGAGGACGAGTGACAAAAACCTAAGAGAGAGAGAGAGATAGTTTGACCGGAAGATCGTAGTTTTTTTAAGGACCTGTGTCTTGCACCACAACAATTTCAAAAGAGTATTTGAAATTTATGTATATTGTAAGATCTAAAATTAGAATGGGTGCCAGATGGGAAACAAACCTCCCCGAGGTGGTGCTGTGACAATAAGAAAGTGGGGATTCGTCCACTGCGCAGCACATCACCATGAAATACTATAAGACTTCCAAAGATGAACCCGAGTTGGAAGCTGCGACACAGAGACTGGATCATCATCCACCAAGATGAAGGCTTTTAGAGAGCCCTGGTGGTAGTCAGTTTTTTTTCCTATAAAGAGACTCAACTCAGCTGTTAATCCCTCTTATTTCTATTTAACAGGCATTGAAATAAAACCCTGCCCTCGCTACATCTGCCGCTCATACAACATCAATGTCACGATGGCATGTTCTAGCAGTGACTCTGTGTTCTGCAGCTCTTGTGGCTTATGGCATCAAATAACGTTCACATCCCTGTGGAAGCTAGCCGACTGGAACCACAGTTGCTGCATTTCAAAGTTGAAAATCTAAGCAAAAGAATACGCATCCTCTTCCCTTAAGGCCATCTTCATTGACAGATGGCCATGACACAGGACACACAAAACGGCACACGAGAGACAGCACACATGTCAGTCAACATCATACAACAATGTCTGCATTCTAAGTCAACTTGCACAGTCGAAACACTTCATGCACAAATACAATATTCATATCGTGCTAATACAAGAGACAACATTGAGACCTATACACAACATACTGCACTACAATGATGAGAGACATCCGCACATTCGCTAATGTTGAGAGTCACACAGAACTACGAGCCAGGAATACCAGAACTTGACACAAAAAAAATAGCGATTATAAACTCCAACACTCCGCCAGAACGTATACCAGCTAGCTAACTAATTCCCATACATAAATGCGCCAGACAGCCTCCCAGATAAAAAGAAAAGGAAAAGATATCAAGATACCTCTAAAGGCAACAGTAAGACATTTTAGCCCACAGTTCAAACCTGAAATAGCACGGCTAATCATGGAAAGCTCAAGGGACATTCCCACAAACACCACAAACAGATACAACAAAAATACACAAGAAAAAGTCAAATATTAAAAAAGCCTCACTGAATCACTCCACAGACACAGCCGAAATTTATGAAGCATAACAGACTCAAAAAGTGACTTACAAGAAACACACCAAGCACCTATCACCTTTCTCGGGAAAGTTGCAATATCATTCCACTTATCACACCCAACAATTATCCACTGACGCTTTCTCGGCTTGCTTGTCACGAAAGCAAACATCCCACCCTCAGCAACACGACTATAAACCACACACTCCACATTAACATTACACGCATACCTAACATATCGAGTACAAGATGGCTTCAATTCATGCATACCTCACAAAAGAGCATTAGATATTCACTTCATACATCAACAAGCCTTTGGCACTATCCCCTGACTCCCATGAATGGACAAAATATGCAGCGCAGTTCTATAAAATAATACTAAATGCTGGCTTGCCCGTACAAAGCGTGCTCAGAAGCTTCGCCAGGATCATACGAGAAGCACAAATAGACGACCTACTTGTGGAAATGGAAGTTCCCTCCATCCGACACCATCTTTAAATGCTGAGCACAGCCAAGGTAACAAACAAGACAGTACCCTCATACCAATACAAGTCTACACATCCGTTAATACCAAACTAATAAGCACAAACACCACAGAGGTACTACTAAAAATCCTCAATACTGTTCCTCTAATGACAGACACACAAAGTACAAACACGGACAATTTACAACAAACATTATCCTAACTCAAGACATACAAACACAGACTAAACAACACACCATTACATCTGCCTTATCTGCCAGGCGACCTATACTACTACGCACATTCCCACAACAGTTATAGAGTGACCTTCAAAAAGAATTTTTTTTAAAGGCACAAACACACACAAACACACACACACACACATAAACGCCCCCCTCCCTCCTTGAACCAGCATAAACAATACGACTCCAAGCAAACACACCCAAACTCAAACTACATTCACAAAATTGACCATCACCCATTCAGACTAACATAACTTCCCAGCCCATTAATCACCTCGCCATTAATCATTAGTCCCTTAAGTCATTAGCGCTAAACGAAAGCTTATAAAACCCATCAGTGGCTGAGAAGACGAAAGTCCACTTAATCTCTTGAACTATTCGCTAAAACCATTTGTCTGTTGGAAGAGACTTCTCATGGTTGCTGTTTCGGAGGCAATGGCGCGCGTGTGTGCTTGTGTGACTATGTGTAGGTATGTCATCGTGGGAAAGTATCATGTATGCATGTCTGTGTATTTGGGTATATATGTCTGTGAATGCTATTGTTTTTGTTATTGTCATTGTTATCACCATCATTGTTGTTTTTATCTACTATTGTTATCGTTATTGTCATTATTACCGTTGTTTTTAATGTTATTTTTATCCTTATTTTTTCTTCTTCATATCATTACTATCATTATTGTCATTATCACAAACATCGTTAGTGTTATCATCATTATCATTATCACCATCATTTTAATACTATCATTATTATCATTACCATTATTGTTATCATCATCATAATTATGATCATAATGGTTATTATCATTATCATCCTTTTCAATATCATAATTAACATTATCATTATTATTATTTTTGTATTATAAATTGTATCACTTGTTGGTTTTCTCAGGACATGAGCGTTTCCAAGGAGATAAATCTCCTGTGATTCTTCAACTCTTGTTTTTCCGTGAATTTCATTGCAAAATCTTATTACCGTCAGTATTATATCCCTTATCCCCCCTTTTTCCCATATAACAATGCAAAACGGGACCAAAGCGGCTCAAAATAACACATCGTTTGTTCTTAATGCGAAGCTTGTTTTTTTTTTTTTTCTTCTTCTTCTTCCGGCAACGCAATCCTCTTTACGACAGGTGACGCAGACCTCTCGCCGCCGCTGCCGCCGCCGCGCTGACTCAACTCCTCGAAGGTAACTTCCTTTAGAACACGCAAGTATCACCGTAGGTCGACCTCCTCCTACAGCGCGCCGCCCCCCTCTCCTCACACTCCTCCTACATCGCCCCGTCCCCCTCTCCTCACAATTATCCTAACTCCTTCCGTCTATCTAAACACTCCCTCTCTTTTCTCTTCCTATCTTCCTCGTATACCCCTTCTTTCCTTCCCTCCCCTTACCTCCTTCTACCTTTTCCTCCCGCCTCGTATCTCTCCCTACCTCCTCGCCCTTCCCTTTACCGGCTCGCCCGACCTCCTTATATCTGTCCCTACCACCTCTTGCCTTTTTCTCCTTCCTTCTGCTTCTTTCTCCTTTCTTCTGCTTCTTTCTCCTTCATTCTGCTTCTTTCTCCTTCCTTCTGCTTCTTTCTCCTTTCTTCTGCTTCTCTCTCTTTTCTTCTACTTCTTTCTCCTTCCTTCTGCTTCATTCTACTTCCTTCTGCTTCTTTCTCCTTTCTTCTGCTCCTTCTCTGCCGCCTCAGCCCTGCCTCGGGGAAGAGTAAGGGAATTAAGGCCACAATGGGATGCGGTTAAGGAAGCAGGTAGAAAGGTGGATCGTTAGTGGACGAGGTTGGGAGGGACAGGAATACTGATAAAGAAGGAGGGAGAAAGGGGGGAGATGGGAGAGGGGTGGAGGGCTGGGGCGGCGGCGAGGAGGGAGAAGGCTGGGAGGACGGGGAGAAGGGGAGAAGGCGAGAGAGAGGGGGGGATAGGGTTAGAGGGGGAAGAAGCAAAGAAGGGGAGGGCTGGAAGGGGGAGAAAGGAAGGAAGGGAAAAAGATGGAGGAAGAATAAATTAAGGGATGGAGTGAGGGGTAGGCTGCGAGGAGAAAGGATGGAGGGGGAAGGGGACAGGCGAGGGGATACGGAGGGGTTATAGGAAGACGGGGGGGGGGGGGGAACTCTAAAGATATTCTATGGAATGAATTCTGTGAGGAATTGCAGGGATGACGATGATCCTAAAGAAGAGACTTTTATTGATACTGGATCTGCCTCCGTCGGAAATATGGTATTGGAGAACTTGTGGAAATATACACATCGATGCCCCGTTCTGCTCTAGAACTTTCCTTGGCTGTCTGTCTTTCGTTCTGTGGGATTCTTGTTCTTTTTTTCTCTCTCTGTATCTATCTATCTGTTTATCTATCTATCTATCATTATCTATCTATCTATCTATATATTTGTATATATATACATACACACATGACTCTCTCTCCCTCTCTCTATCACTCTCTCTCTTCCTCTCTCTATCTCTTTCTCTCTTTTTCTCTCTCTCTCTCTCTCTATCTTTCTCTATCTATCTATTTCTCTATCTCTCTCTCTCTATCTATTTCTCTATCTCTCTCTCTCTCCCTGAGTTATAGTCATTAGAGATATAGTATGTTTCCACTGCCGTTATTGATATTCTCTGTTTATATTATTTTATCTTCCGCCAGAACTGTGTCCTGAAAACCGCTTTCTCCTTTGCCTCCTATTATCACATGTCAAATACGGGATCCACAGATATAGTCAGACCAGTGCTACAATGTTGAAGAGCGCCTACAAGCAACACCTCACTCATAGAATTAGCAAGACATCTTGGTAATGTTCCTTACACTATAAGCTCGTAATTTCCCATATGCTTTTAGAGATTCAATCCACTTTTAGTGATTCATTCCCCTTTTAGAGATTCAATCCACCTTTAGAGATTCAATCCACTTTTAGATATTCAATCCACTTTTAAAGATTCAATCTACTTTTAGAGATTCAAGCCACTTTTAGAGATTCAATCCACTTTTAAAGATTCAATCCACTTTTAGAGATTCAAGCCACTTTTAGAGGTTCAATCCACTTTTAGAGATTTAATCAATTATTCAATCCATTGTATGATACCCTTTTCCGTGTAGGGCGACTATAAACCGAAGTCTTGCGAAGGAAGGAAACACTACATGATTTTACCAGAAGCATTCGAGCCACCGTGAAGCAAAGGTGAAGCAAGAAAACAGTGCACAAGAAGCAGTGTTTTGCTGCTAGAGTTCTAGAAATGCTTCGGTAGTGAGGTCTACAAGTCTCC
>BOPN01009827.1:5000-7500 GCA_017312705.2 Penaeus japonicus
TTTAACATTTCCAAAAGCACTATATATAATACAAGTATAATATAATCCGAAAGCCGCGCTACACCACTTCCGATTTTGAGTTTCCGGCACTGTCGATAGATGGCGCGCATTCACGCTGGCTGGATGACGTTTTTTCATTAGTTTAAATAGAAGCTTTCCCATCTTTCCTATATAGTCTTTGGTTCTGATGAATGTTTATAATTTCGTCGATGTTAAAAAAATATCTGCCTGAAACATTTCCGACCATGAAAATAGCGATTATAATGTGTGAAAAAAAAATATATATATATTTCTTGAACATAAATATATTTCATATGTTACACTGACACGTGTCAGTAATCTACATGTCAATGAATCCGTGTCCGCCAAATTATACCATCTTTTGTGGTTTACGCAACTCGAGACAGACTCCTGAATTTCAGTGTCAGTGCGAAGTTTATACTGTCAAAAGCTTAAAAGAATGCGGATACTGATGAATGCAAAAAATGAAGTTTACTCGTTACAATATGCATAGCTGGCGAGAGAGAGAGAGAGAGAGAGAGAGAGTGAGGGAGAGAGAGAGAAAGAGAGAGAGAGAGAGAGAGAGAGAGAGAGAGAGAGGCGGTCGGGTCAACGTATTAGGTTATGAGCGAAAATGATGTATCAGATAATAAATACCTAATGCAAAGCGTAATCCCTTTGACAGTTAAAAATATTGTAAACAAATCTTTCCCAATTATCATAATAAAATAATAAGTTTAATATGGTATGTATATATATTCATCACAACAATATTTTTTATTTTGCACCGTGGTGAGAATGCAACCACCTCAGTAACATCATTTAATATGTGCATGTTCACTTCTTACTTCACTTCATCTGTACGAGAGCCATACCCTATTACACCTGAACCAGTTTATGTCAAGATGATACCCACAAGGACTTAAGTTTGTCCAGCTTTACTATACCGTAAAGATAAGCCAGCAAATTAAGCCACATATTAGTGAATCGAAAATGTAAACAGAGAACTGACTGCTAGTAGAAATTGATTTTTTAAAGAGAATTGCTCAAAAAGTATACCAGGGAGACACGATAAAGATATTTTCCAATCTACCCAATCAGATAAAGCAGACATTCAGATCTTTGTTCCTCATCCTGATTGAACTGTTGATATCACAAAGGACACTTCAGATATGGCGCTTATAACCTTTTAGGACAGGCTCTCACATTCCACAATCACCTTTCATAATTCTATACGCAACAATGAGGTAATTACTTCTCAGTAGAAAAGGACGTTCCCTTTACAAGCTATGAATACACGTTTAAAGGATGTTCGGGAACGATATAAATAATACACAAGTAGGACATTCTATCAGTTGACGGTTTCAACATACTACCCACACGAAGAAATATCTGTAAATATCCAATCAGATTTAGTTTATTTTGCTCCAAATACTTCTGCAATATCGTATACACTGGAGCATCCCCAGCCAAAATCAATGAAGTATATGCTGAGGTAATTTCGTTACGAATGCCAGATTGTTCAAACAAGTCAATTTAAAGTTTAATTAAGTAGGCTGATAAAAAAAAATGTGGGGCATTATCTTCTAATTTCCCTTTCATGAATGCTAGATTAATCAAACATTAGGTCAATTTAAAGTTTAATTAAGTAGGCTAATATAAAGAAAAAGGAGGTTGGGGCAATATCTTCTAATTTCCCTTTCACGTGACCGACTTTTCGTCTTAGCTAACTTAATGCGGCGGCAAATAATGCCATCCGATCAAATATGAATAATAAGGTTAATCCAAAAATGGCATTAGGGTTGATTAAGGTCAGAGATTATTAGGTTTCATTTGCTCATTTAATATTACTATTATTACTATCATTACACTCAAACACACACACACACACACACACACACACACACACACATACACATATATGCGCATATATGTGTGTATAAATATGAATATGAATATGAATATATATATATATATATATATATATATATATATATATATATATATATATATATATATATATATATATATATATATATATATATATATATATATATATATATATATATATATATATATATATATATATATATATATATATATATATATATATATATATATATATATATATATATATATAAATATATATATATATTATATATATATATATATATATATATATATATATATATATATATGTATATATGTGTGTGTGTATATATATATATATAATTATATATATATAATGATACTAATGATAAAAATAATCAAAATATCAATAATAATAATAGTTATATTGAAAATAACAAGTACTATTACAACTTCTTCTACTACTATTACTACTATTACTAGTACTGCAACAATAATAATACTATCAATAATCACAATAACAGAAATAACAATAATTGCAATACTAAGAGAAATGACAATAAGAATCATAATCAAGATACCTATAAAAGAACTACACAAATCATTTCAAAATTGAACAAAATACACGCCA
>BOPN01009828.1:22500-28529 GCA_017312705.2 Penaeus japonicus
TATATTACGAGGTCGTCTGCCACTATGTCTAAAGAGAAAGGTTTTTGGCCAATATGTCCGCCCCATCATAACATATGGGTCAGAAACATGGACTACGACCAAAATAATTGAGAGGAAATTAGTAAGTGCTCAAAGAGGAATAAAAAAGCTTATGTTAGGAGCTAGCTTAAGAGACAGGAAAAGCGCAACATGGATCAGGTAACAAACTAAAGTAGAGTATATACTTAAGAGCATTAAGAAGAAAAAGTGGCAGTGGGCTGGACATATATTTCGAAGACAGGACAACAGGTGGACAAAGTAAACAACAGAATGGGAAATGCACGACACAATTAGACCAAGGGCAAGACCAATGACAAGATGGTGGGATGAAATAGTAATTTCGCAGGAGTAAACTGGAATCAGAGGACACAAGACCGGAATGACTGGAAAAGATTGAGAGAGGCCTACGTCCTACAGTGGCACGATACAGACTGACGATGATGATGATAATAAATATATACATGTGCATGTGTGTGTATAGATAAGTAATGTATGTATATGTATATATGTGTGAGTGCATGTGTTTCTGCGTGTGTGTGTGTGTGAGTGCGTGTGCTAGAGAGACTGATAGACAGACAGAGGATAAACTGGTGTGCCTGACTCTCAATTGATCCACAAATATGCTCGGGGCAGGTCTGTCTGTGTGCGTGGGTGGGTGGTTGATGTCATGATTGCGTGTATGTGTGTGTATGCCTCTACGTGTGTACGCACACAAGTAACACATGAACGCGTTTTTTTTTTTTTTTTTTTTTTTTAGCAAGTAACAAATCAACCGTGTCCAAAATAACCGCTATAAAACATCATCATCTCTTAGCAAGGAGAGGTCACCTGTATTCTTCCTCTTCAGAAGACCGAAATTACCTTGCCTTAATCACAGCGTCCAAGGTGTGTTAATGGCCAGGTAAGATTGCTTGAACAAAGAGCTCCGTCCCCGAGCGACTTGCTTGAATAGTTCAATTGATCATCGTGTTCCTATTCTGGGGAGAACTTTGTGTCTAATTTTGGAAGACATGATGGCAGTTACGAAATACGGTTGTTGTCTCTGTTTCCTTCGTTCACTCTTATACTTATTCAATTTCTTTTTTTATTCGTTTATGGTTTATTTTCGTTAAAAAAATGGTTGGTGTAAATTGTTGATGCATGTTTATGTGCTTGTGTGTGTTTGTGTTTGTAGGTGTATATGTGTGTTCGTGTTTGTAGGTGTGTGTGTGTGTTTGTAGGTGTGTGTGTGTGTGAGCGTGTTTGAGGGAGAGAGATCAATAGAGAGAGAGTGTGTGTATGTCCATGTATGTTCTTTTTTTCCTATTTCAAATCCTACACAAGTGACTCTCATTTTTTTATTTCAGTGATAGCACCCTGGTCTTATATAATCCTTTCCGGTCACCCCCTTTCCCATCCTCCACCTCACATAATATAACTTCTTATGCATAGTTACAGATTATTTCAAAATTCATTTTAATTTTGTGGTTCCCTTAGGTACTGTCCATAGCAACCCAGAATACACACCCTGAATACTAATGACCAGTACATACTTTGGGATTTTCGTATCCCAAATGAAGCAGAAAAAAGGCAATTCAAGCATTGATAAACATGATTTGGAAAATCAAACGCGGTTCAGAAGTCAAGATACAAATCCTAATTTATTATAATCAAAATTCTACTTAATCGACCTTCAAAAAGATTTTTTTTTTTCCATAATCAATTACTGAAAAGCAAAAGACAACCAAACTGTTGTCATTTTCATGAGAAAACATGAATGTAATCATTGTCTGTAAGTTATTATCTTCCCCATTATCCTCATGATCGTAATGTCATTCATTTCACATTACTGCAAAATGATGATATTGTTATAGCGGTTATAGTGAATCTATATAATGACGATCATTGATTTTTTTATAATAATGATATTCATGATAATTGTAACCATGATTGTCGTTTTAATTAAAAATTATAATTTCTGTCATACATTATTCCTAATGATATCCGTATTCTTAACAATATTGATATGATACTGATAGATAAGGATGATAATGATGATTCCTATTATCATTATCATAATTTTCATTATCCTCCCTGTTACCATTATCCTCATTACTATTATCATCATCATATTCATCATCATCATTACTAATATTTTCATTATCATTATCATTATAATCATTATCCATATTACTATTACTATTACTACTGTTACCACTACTACTTTTACTTATAATATTACAAATAGGATTTTTTTTTTCAGAATAAAAAATGGCCTCAAACTATTACTTCTACTGCTGCTCCTCCTACTCTTATTATCATCATCATCATAATAACAGACAATTATCCTCATCATGATTATCTTTTCATCTTCATCCTCATCATCATCATTACCATTATTGCTATCTTAATTATTGTTATCCCTTTTATTGTTATTATTATTATTATCAATATTATCATCCTCATTACCATTATTATCAGAAACAACAGTAACCATAACAATAGTAATAATAATAATAATGATGACGATCATAGTAATGGTAATAATAATGACATTGAAAATGAAAACGAAGATGAAGATGAAGATGACAGTATTATTCTAGACAGACAAATGATGATAACAATGATAATAACGAAATAAACGATACTGATTCTCCTAATCTCGTGGTTCACAAATTCGTAACTCAAAGACACGTGCGTTGCCCAGTTCGAACCTCCTCCGTCAGAATATACTGCTGCAGCACAGGATAAATACTCATGGCTTAATCTGGCTTTAGTGCAATTGAACCGCGTGAGAGCCCTAGGGCGGTTCCTGAGGGGGAAGCGGCACAGGAGAGGCGCGCCCCTCCTCTGCGAGAAAAAAAATTGGTTCTTCTCTCTATTTTTTTTTTTTTTTCCTTTTTATCTACGGCGCGTAGGCGTGCTGTTTATTTTCTTTTATTTTTACTTTTCTTCTTTTTCTTCTCCTTTTTTCTTTTGCTCCTCTTCCTTCTTTTTCTTTTCTTTTTTCTTCTTCTTCTCTTCCTGCTTTTTCTTTTTCTTCTTCTTCTTCTTTTTTCTTCTTCTTCTCTTATTTCATTTTCTTTTTCTTCTTCTTCTCTTCCTTCTTTTTCTCTTTCTTCTTCTACTCTTCTTTCTTTTTCTTTTCTTTTTTTTTCTTCTTCTCTTTCTTCTCTTTTTCTTCTTCTTTTTAATTCTTCTTCTCTTCCTTCATTTTCTTTTTCTTCTTCTGCTCTTCCTTCTGTTTCTTTTCCTTCTTCTTTTCCTTTTCTTCTTCTTCTCGTCCTTCTTTTTCTTTTTCTTCTTCCTCTCTTCCTTCTTTTTCTTTTTCTTCTTCTTCTCTTCCTTCTTTTTCTTTTTCTTCTTCTTTTCTCATTTTTCTTCTTCTTCTTCTCTTCCTTCTTTTTCTTTTTCTTCTTCTTCTTCTTTTCTTCTTTTCCTTCTCTTCCTTTATTTTCTTTTTCTTCTTCTCTTCCTTCTTTTTCTTTTTCTTCTTCTTTTCTCATTTTTCTTCTTCTTCACTTCCTTCGTTTTCTTTTTCTTCTTCTTCCTGTTCTTCAATCAATCAGACAACCACTATAGAATCTAGCCCTATAAACCTGTACCTTAAGGCTCTCACAAATGGCCGAGGTCTCTCTCATGAGAGAATGAGCGTTGCACTAATATCTACTGGGTAGTTTTCACAATAGTTTGAAAACACTGATTTGGCGCCTATACATATCATATGTATATACATACACACACACACACACACACATATATATATATATATATGTGTGTGTGTGTGTGTGTGTGCACGTATATATATACATACATACATATACATATATATATATATATATATATATATATATATATATATATATACATATATATATATATATATATATATATATATATATATATATATATATATATATATATATATATATATGCACGCGTGTGTGTGAAGGGGGGGTATGTATATATGTATACTGTATATATGTATATATATATATATATATATATATATATATATATATATATATATATGTATATATATATATATATATATATATATATATATATATATATATATAAGATATAGAAAGACGTGTATGTAAGTAAGTGCAAATACGCTATAAAATGATAAATATAAAATTTTCCTAAGAAAGGCAAGGCGCCCGCCATAGCGTCACTTACGCCTTTGCCGCCCTCCTGAGTGTCCCAGACACACCGCCACCCACGTTGAGAATCACAGCTCTATAGGAAAGAGACCTTGAAAGAATTCCTATAATTTTCAGTTCTTAATTTTGTGAAACGTGCTTTTGGCGGGAATGCTAACCTCCATTATTAAGTTACTGATAATTATTTGTAGATGAAGTTTTTTCTAATGAAAGTATAGTAAGAGCATAATACCTGACCCTCTCGTGCCTCTCATGACCTGACACTTCCTCCAAGCACTGACCCATTAAGAGCTACTCCTTGACCACTCCCCAGGGGCACAACGTCACTACAGGGCACCCACCCTTACGGAGAGGGGTGGGGGTGGGGCGCGAGCTCTACCTCCCCCTCCCCCTCCCCTGCCCCTCTCGACGCAAAGCAACCATCAACCACAAATAATCCTTGCAAGTATAGCGCTTGTCTCGTGCTAGTTATCGAGAACATATCACGGTGGATTGTCTGCTTGTTTATGTTTGTCTTTTGTTTTGTTGTGTGTGTGTCTCGCATTTCGGTTGTGTTTGTTCGTATACTGTGCATTTAAAAGGAATCTGTGATAATGATGGTGAAGAGGAGGAGGAGAAGAATGATGATAGTAATAATAATAATGATGGTGCTCATCGTAATCATTGTCATTATAAGTGTTATTGTTATCATTCTTATCATCATCATCATCGTTATCAGTATCATCGTCATCCCATAAGGATTATAATGATAATGATGATGAGGAGGATAGTAATGATGATAATAACAGTTATAATGGCAATAGTAATGTTAATGATACTTATAGTGATGATAATAACAATAATAATGATAATGATAACAATGGTAATAATGAGTGATAATAGTAATTATAATGAGGATGATAAGGATGATAATGATAATAATAATAGTAGTAAAAATGATAAATGATAATTATGATAATGATAATAATAATAGTAGTAAAAATTATAAGGATGACAATGATAAATGATAATTATGATACTAATAATAATAGTAAAAATGATAAGGATGGTGATAACAAAGAGGCGGCAAAGCTTTAAATGATGAAATGTTGAAGAAAAGAAGTATTTCTTAGTACATGAACTATCGCCAACCTTATTGACAGGTAATGACAGCATATACGAATAGCCAAATCATTCCGATTTAATTCCGAAGCAATTAGGTAATCTAACAAAGGAGAAATACCTTCAGTGAGTTTTTAAAAATGTCAGGTTCTGCGATGAAATCTATTTTGATGATAACAATAGACATACCAGGTAAAGCTTATTAATAGTAGTAGCTCTGACATATCTAGTTTTTTTTTTTTTTTTTTTTTTTTTTTTTTTTTTTTTTTTTTGGTTTCACACTGCACATAAACAATGAACCTTCCGATGATAAATTTAACCACGCCCACATACTCACCACCTCGATAAGCAGTATCCGGCGATAGCAGAGCGTATATGTTGGACCCCAGCAGCAGAAGAAGAAGCAGAAGAAGACCCATAACTCTGCACTCCACCATTGTCTGCTGTCAAATGAAAAGAGTGTATTGACAGGTGACGTCATGGTAAGATCATTGTATGTGTCTAGGAGTACAATGATGGTCGTGGAGTGACTTACTACTCGGTGACAATGAACCTCCTACGCGTATAGCTTGGCTTTACAAAGATCTTTCTCTCGCTTTTCACACAAATGGTCGATGGAATGTGCGTGTATGTGTGTGTGTGTGAGTGTGTGTGTGTGTGTGTCTGTCTGTGTGTGTGTGTGTGTGTGTCTGTGTGTGTGTGTGTGTGTGTACATTTCTATAAATATATATATGAATATATATA
>BOPN01009829.1:22784-28526 GCA_017312705.2 Penaeus japonicus
CATTTTAAGGCCAATCTTCAGACTTTCCTTATTTAAATTGCTTAGTAATTGTTGCAGTTCATCTGCTGACTCGCCGAAAATCTGCAAATCTTAAATTGCTTAAGCGCTCATTCCCTATTTTAATCTCTTTCTCCTTCTAATCTAACTTCTTGAATACTTCCTCCAAGCAAGCTGTAAACAGCTTCGGTGAGATGGTGTCGCCCTGCCCAACACCCCATTTTATTGGTATTTTATTAGTTTCTGCGTGGATTTTGATGGTCGCTGTACCATCTCTATATATATCCTCTAGTAATCTGCAGTATAGTTCCTCTACTCCTTGTTTACAAATTGCATCTAGTACTGCAGATATCTGTACCGAATCGAATGCCTTTTCATAATCTACGAATGCCATACATAGGGGCTTCTTATGTTCGTTTGTTTTCTCTTTTATTTGTACTAGTGTGTGGATATGGTCTGTAGTTGAGAATCCGCTGCGGAACCCTGCCTGTTCCCTGGGTTGTTTTGAATCTAATCTCTCGATGATACGGGCTGTGATGATTTTTGTGAATAGTTTATAGATTACTGAAAGGAGGCTTATAGGTCGGTAATTCTTTAAGTCTTTTGTGTCACCCTTTTTATGTATCAAAATTATCATTGCGTTTTTCCAGGCCTTCGGGATTTTACCGATGCTTAGGTATCTTAGGTATTTGGCCAGTTATATATATATATATATACATACATATATATATAAATGTCTGCATATGTAGATAGATATCTACATGCATACACGCAAAGATCAAAATAAATATATATGTTTATAGTTTTCTCTTCCCTACATTTCCTTATTTCATACCGAATAGTACCTAGCTACCATTATTGGTTGTCTACTATGACTACCACAATCCTAGTCTCACCTCCACTTATTCATAAATCAACAAATCAAAGCAAGGCTCTGGCAAAGGGCGTCGCAGATGGTGACGAGTCTCTGGTCAATCACTTATTGGTCTTCAGCTACACAACTTTCAGAATATATTTCATGACTCTAGCTATTCAAAACACCTACAAAATTAAGACAACAGATCTCGTCTCGGTGAGAGTAGAGGCAGGGACCCACGTAGTTTAAATTATTGGAAATTATTTCAGATCACTTTTCTACTTTACTTTCAGAGTAAATAATGGTATTTTTTTGTATATTCAAATCAAATAACAATATTAATAACATCGTACGTACGACTTAGTACGTATTTTATGGCAATTTAAAGTGACTGATGGTATAAACATACAAATGTTTAAAAGGAATGTACAATTAAAGCCAATCCAGACATATATATATGTATATATATACATATATATATATGTGTGTGTGTGAGAAAGATGGTAGAATGCAATAATGCATTTAATATAGAAATACAAATTTTACCTCCTCGACCGGGACTCGAACCCGCACCGTCAGATTGACAGGCACGGCCCTTTATCCAATAGACCACACGACCCACTAAAAGAATTGTCTAACCAGATGCCTTACAGCCACCATGGAGATGACCTATGTGCTCATAGCAGAGCAGTGATACCGAGGTTCTACAGACAATTCCCATGGGCACTCGGCAGCAATGAATTAGAAATTCAAGTCCCAAATCAGGTTACCAAGGTTATATCTGTGTGAGAAAGATGGTAGAATGCAATAACGTATTTGATACAGAAATACCGAGTGTCCATGGGAATTGTCGGTAAAATCTCGCTATCACTGCTCTATCACATAAGTAATTTCCATGATGGTTGTAAGGCATATGGTTAGACAATTCTTTTGGTGGGTCGTGTGGTTTATTGGATTAGTGGCTGGGTCTGTCACTCTGACGGTGCGAGTTCGAGTCCCGGTCGAGGAGGTAAAATTTGTGTGTGTGCATATATATAAATATATATATATATATATATATATATATATATATATATATATATATATTTATTTATTTACACACATGTTTCAATACGGTAAAGTACATTCATGTCCTCTATTCAAATCATCAATTTCTAGTATACAACATTTCTGGAAGGTTGTTCCATCCATCAATTTTCCTGGAAAACTACATTTCTTTACATCATTACCACCCCTTTTTATTTTCCTATATACTATGACCTAATTGTTTCTTCTACTGAAAGCAAGCCTTCTTTTCCTTAACTTTTCAGTTACTGTTACATAACTAATGCATAATTATGTCGTCCCGCTATTTCTTCTTTCCTCCAATTTGAAAGTTTGCAAATTTCTTAGTAGATCCAAGTCTCTTAAGGATCCCACATCAAATAGCCGTTCCTCGGGAGCTGCAAAATCTACTAAGCCTTCTTGTTGGTATAATATCTATCTCGGCAACTCATGATACGCATGACCAGCCCTCCCTTGTTTAACATCAAGTTGTGTTCTTCAAGAAATTCGACTCACTGTTTCCTTAGTATATACTTTTTAACAATTTCTCACTGAGTTTTGAAATAACGATTGTATTGGTAGACTGAGTTGTTTTGCGGATTCTGTGAGAATCCATTTAGAAAGAGCATCTGGTCCTTCCGCATTCCTTTTGTCCATCCTTTTTTTTCCCGAGTGTGATGTTCTCGTTATACTCTTCTATGATATATATGTATATATAATATATATATATATATATATATATATATATATATATATATATATATATATATATATAATATATATATATTATATATATATATATATATATATATATATATATATATATATATATATATATATATATGATATATATATGTATATATATATATATATATATATATATATATATATATATATATATATATATATATATATATATATAGATATATGATATATATATATATATATATATATATATATATATATATATATATATATATATATATATATATATATATGATATAGATATATATATATATATATATATATATACATATATATATATATGTATATATATATATATATATATATATATATATATACATATATATATATATATATATATTATATATATATATATATATATATATATATATATATATATATATATATATATATATATGTGTGTGTGTGTGTGTGTGTGTGTGTGTGTGTGTGTGTGTGTGTGTGAGTGTGTGTGTGTGTGTGTGTGTGTATTTCTGTTTCTAAGCAAAATAAAGACGCTGCGTACGTTGCGTGAAAAAATCAAATCAACAATCAAGCTGACAAAGCGTTATTCAATACGAAGAGATGAAGCTTTAGAGCCAGTTATATATATATATATATATATATATATATATATATATATATATATATATATATATAATTTTTCGCAGAAAAGCATAAACCGAAGTTGAGACGTCATCGTTACATCAAAATACCCGTATTGTGAGTTACGTAAGGCTTGTTGTTATTATTGTGGGTGAGTGTAAAATTCCTGCCCGGAAGGAAATAAGATTTTAGTTTCATGCTTACAGTTCAGCAGATAATCCATTTTCTCTATGAATTAATAGATTTAGACAAGGTATTTTATACGAGTTTGTAAACACAGGGATATTGATAGTTGTGCTGATGTTATCATTTCTGTTTGATTAAACTTTTAATTATCTTACTTAATGTGGCAACAGTGTGTCAATAACGATTACATAAATTGACAGCCGAGAGAAACCTCTGACAGGTAACAAATACCGCATGATATAAAGATACACATTAACTATATATATATATATATATATATATATATATATATATATATATATATATATATATATATATATATATATATATATATATATATATATATATATATATATATATATATATATATATATATATATATATAGTTAAATATTCCCAGCATTTGGTACTTAGTCAACGTTTTACCAGTGTTCCAAGGAACCTTCCTTTTGAGTTTTTTTTTCCGAAAAATGAACCATTCAAGAGGAAGTGTCTACATAAAAAATGATTTACCATTTAGATCCAGAGCTACTAAGGATCTAAACTGCTATAGTTTCCCTGTTTCTATCCCTAACGTTTAATCACGTAAACCTGTATGTAATTTCAAAAATAAGCATTCCGAAAACAGAGTGAGCAGGAACTGTAACCACTTATGGTTTCCAATGGACTCCAATGCTAATTTGTTCTCAGTATATCTAACATTGTATATTAATCACTTGTTAAAAAAAAAAAAAAAAAAAAAAATATATATATATATATATATATATATATATATATATATATATATATATATATATATATTATATATATATATGGGAAAACTGTTATTTCAGATCAATACTCTTCATCAGTAGAAAAGGAAGCATTCTAGTTTTCAACATAAATACTGTATGAAGGACATTTTTAGCATTAAAATGCCAATAGGAATATCAGATATTATTAGATCCGTAAAAGCTAACCTTACTATAGATGATAATGCTGAATGAAATACTACTACTCTTCCAATAGTAAATTAACAAATTCTGAATTATTCATTGATCACTTATGCAAATAGAGACATTAATCGGATCATTTTCCTTTTAAATAATTAATAACATATGTAAGAGAAAGTGTTGATACGAGATTTCCCTTTAAAGAAAACGATATTATTGGAAATGACGCCTGACACAACATCCGTGGAATCCGATCTTGTCAATTAATGAAACATAACATTTCTTTTATACTGTTGTTTTTCCCAAATATATAATACAGACACAAGAGGGTTTAAAACTCATTAGTGCCTAGAACCTCAATAACCGTTCTCTTCCAGTATCACGAGGAACTGACGCAGAAATGGAAAGGAAAACCGACGCAGAATTGGAAAGACAAATATCACAGAAAGCGGACGCGATTGTAGCGAATAACGTAGGAGAGAGAAATCAAAATAAGACCGTTAGAATAGTTATTGATAATTAGTTAGGTAATAGATGATAAAGTGACGACAGGTGCTGGGCCGAGGAGAAAGAGGTTGAAATTCAGTTCCATCAAGGGATGTTAGTGAATATATCAAAACAATTAGTCTCAAAATATCATAGTAATAATGATGCAAGTTTACAATATTAATGGAAAAATGGTGTACTACCAGTGGAAATAGCTTGCCCGCACTGTAATCCCGCGACCCTACAGTGGTTTTGTGGTGCAGGGAAAAATGATGAAAACGTGAAAAAAGAAGAAGAAGAAAAAAAAAAAAAACATTACGGGTAAGCCACGAGCAACTAAAAGGGATCCTCTATATTCTTTCTTTTTGTTGAATCCTACCAGGTCTTGTTTTTTCGCGAACCACTGATAAAGTAGTCACTACGATAACCATAACTTGATAGAGTGTTTCCGCATTGGCAAGCATCCTAGTGCGAACTTTCTACGCCTATGTAAAGGGTCACGACAAGACAATCAGAAACCCGTACGCGGTCCAGGAACTATTGCCGAGATGAACGAGGCATTATTTGCTCGACATAAGTATAAGAAAGGAAAGTTGCTGACTCAAAAAAAGCAGGAAGCATGACGCTGCAACCCTCATCCTGCAGAAAAAAGTACATTCTTCCTGACTCTACCATCATCAGTGTTGGAAGGACCGCCTCCCAAATCGGTCAGTAGGTACGGTTACATTCACTAAGCGACTCCTACGTGAATGATATCATGTTAACATGGTCTTACGCGTCATTTAGGAGTTTCCAGAGAAAACTCATAGAAGGGATACTCCTTTGATTAAGTTTATATATTCATGATTGTGTGTGTGTGTGTGTGAAAATATGCTCATATGAATATATATA
>BOPN01009830.1:15000-22500 GCA_017312705.2 Penaeus japonicus
TCTAATGCCACTAGGGATACGTGATCGAATGTGTTCACCAAAAGAGAAATTCAAAAATTCGTGAATGCCAAGCAGTAGGGACGCTCGTGAAAACAAGCCAATTGCCACATATCCATTTATGGAAAGATATAGATAGATTAGGAACAGTGCCAGAATATAAGACGTGCAATGCTGTTATTATTAATTCTCAATTATACCTATATTAAAAGAAAGGTACGGACGGATATCCAATAAAATTGATATGCCAAGTCATTTTCTAATAAATGCCAACAAAGGAGATGATTGTAACAAATGTATGAAAATAAAGTACTCTACCAAAAGCCAATAACAGTTCTAGTGCTATGAAATTGCCCATTCTCATGCATACCTATTCTACAATAGCTTAGATTTTAAATGTAATGAAAGGACGAAAAAACTGTCAGCTTGTATAATAACATATCAGTCATTGTATTGACCGTTATTAGCATAGATACTGCTGCGTAAATGTCTGCAATGCATAATCTTCAAACAAAAGTTGAACAAAATATGATTTATTTTTTTTAATATTTTTATCAAAGTGTCGTAACACGTCCTGTGTGTGTCTAATCAGATGTATTTCCTTTGCCAATATATCAATAATATGAGGTAATGAATATCGCTGACATCAAAAAATGCTTTCTGTGATCACCGGGGAAGATGGCCTCTGCATGAAAACAACACTTTTAAAATGCATTTATATAGTTTCTGCATGTTCACAGCAAAAGTGCATTAAGAAAAGGGGCATCGACTAAGAAAACATGATGTTAGTATTAAAATGTTTGTGTGTGTGTGTGTGTGAGTGTTTATATATATATATATATATATATATATATATATATATATACATATATATATATATATATATATATATATATAGTATATACATTTGTGTATACTGATATATACCATCTGCCTAAGTTTATCTTTTAATCTATATACACATAAAGATAAATGAATGAGCATTGATAAATAGATATATGAATATGATTTATATTACAAAATAAGATCACATATAAATCTCTAGAGGGGTTTACATATCGGTGGATTATCGGTATTGATAGAGTAGTCATTCGTATTCGTATACAGTAAAAGTTCTATTGCATCAATTATAACTTGCATAATCAATGGCTCATTATGAATGAAAATGCGACAAAAGCCGGAATTCCACAAATGATGTTTCACTATTTATAAACTTTCAGGGGACATGTTTGGAGAGACTTTTAAGTGGCAGACGAGTGGAGGCCACATGGTAAAGAAGCGGCGAGTTTGCTTCCTCTTGAGCAAAGATGACGAAATACTGAAGGAACTTTGGTATCTGAGATCTAGACGCCGCTAGACTAGATAGTCGCTTTAATAACTTACGGGAAAAAAAAACTAAATTTGTATGAATTAGGAGTGATTACTTTGTGGTATAATATATGACAAACAAGCAAACGAACAAACACATGCAAACTCTCACATACTGTATATATATGTATAGACATACACATAATGGCATAAGATAAAATGAAAATATATGTAAATATGTATGCCTGTGTGTGTGTGTGTGTGTGTGTGTGTGTGTGTGTGTGTGTGTGTGTGTGTGTGTGTGTGTGTGTGGTTAGGTATGTGTGTATGTATATGTATATATGTATTATATACAGTATGTATATATGTGTACATGTATATGCACACACACACATACATCTGAAATACATGAACACATGAAAAAGCTCAGCACAATATAGAGCTCAGAATCACTCGCATGTCATAAATTAGCGATTTAGAAGTTTACTGAATAACGAAATTAATTTACAAACACACCATTTTTATAAAGTAATAACAATGCAAAGTTTGTGATTATCCGGTCAAATTTAAATATAATCTCTTGCAACCAATTCTGCCTTAACACACGCACACACGAGACGCAAAAAAATATATATCATCGTCCAACCTTTTTCAGCTGTTTATGCTTGGGACGCTTTCGAGAACGGGCACTATCATTACCTCAGCGCTCGGGATTACACATCTCTAAAATGACAAGAAGATTGATTTCTCAACTAATTTATTAATGATGATGTATGTGTGTGTGTGTGTGTGTGTGTGTATTTATGTTTTTATTGTGTGTGTAAATAGATAAATAGATAGATAGATATCTGAACGTGTGAATGAGTGTATGTGTGTGTTGAGGAATTATATTTACCGAAGAAGAAATAACATTTGAAATATCCTCAGTCCAAGGTCAGGCTCCAGTGTAGCATCCTTCCTGGTGTTGCAATGGCATAATAAACTGTTAGGGAAATGCAAGGAAGCAGACCTGATGCAACACTATAAGGAAACCCGTGATGGCAGCGGTGCTATGACTGCAAATGTAACTTCTGATGAAATGAAAATTAACTTCCACGGGTGCATTTCGTATGTAAATGACCTATATCATGTAACGATATGAGAAATAGGAAGTGAACTTGTCTGTCGCTTTCACAAACGCACACATAGAAAGCGGTCGGGAGAGAGAGAAAGAAAAGAGAGAGAGAAAAAAAGAGAGCAAGGGAGAATTATAATTGTATGAATTCTAAAATGAACGATATATATATATTTGTGTATTTATATATATAAATATATATAGACATACATATATTACATATGCGCACAATTATATATATGCATATATATAGATAGGTGGATTAATTGATTGATAGATATGAGCGTGTTTTTTGTGTTTCTACGTGTATTCACAAAATTTAACATAAATTCTGAAACATATACGGATATTGCGACAAACTGTTCTTTTATATTGTGCAGAAATAAGATCCACGGTGGATACATCACATAATCGATCAATAGATGGTGGCCCAAGACCGCGCACTATCCACCATGATGTAGCGCTGCCTATAGCACTGTGAATGCACTATATCACACTCTATCACGACCATTACATGACTAGTTTCTCCGAGCTGAGCCAAAACGTGTCTCCCAACTCCAGCAGTGATTTACAGGGAGGCTTATGTATTGCGGCCAATTAGCTGGGCAGGAGAGATCTCATACCTTGTGTATGTGTCTCATCACTTTTTTGTATGAAGGTTTTATATATATGTATATATATATATATATATATATATATATATATATATATATATATATATAAATATATATACAAATATATATACATATATATGTATATATATCTATATCTATCTATCTATCTATCTATCTCTCTCTATATATATTCATATATATATATATATATATATATATATATATATATATATATATATATATTTATGTGTGTGTGTGTGTGTGTGTGTGTGTGTGTGTGTTTGTTTGTGTGTGTGTGTGTGTGTATGTATATATGTATATGTATATATATATATATATATATATATATATATATATATATTTATGAATGTGTGTATATATATATATATTTTATGTATGTGTATGTATATATATATATATATATATATATATATATATATATATATATATATATATATGTATATACATATATATATGAACGTGTATATATAAAGAGAAAGAGAGTAACAAACACAATATCTATGGCTAGGGTTGGGTGTGATAAGCCCTGATTCCACTCGGCGACGTGCAGTCAATTACAGTACGGTCACTTAATAAGACCGTCGAGTGTTTTCCAAGATTGATGACGTGGGAGACATTGAGGTCAATATATTTTCGATAACTCTCGGCATTGATGAATCTCCTTCAACCTTGCTAAGCCCATGCTATAATTTTTGAAGATAGTTTTAACCCAATGAACTGAAAATACGTTTCTTTAGATATGTGTCTATTGTATTTAATTCTATTAATATATTGAAAATAAGGGAAATGCGTATGGCTTTTCATATATTTGTCAGATTTAGGCATTTCTACGGCATGTGGTACATCCTCTGAGGTTATTATCGTAATATCTTAAATGTTTAGCTTTTATTTCTTATATGGATTTCCTTCTACATTCTACGTATATATTATTATACACTCACACAGATTTATTATCATAACTTTCTTTAGTGTTATTTACTCATTATTAACCTTGCAGTGTTATACCAAGAGCAAAGTAAATTGTCGTAAAATGAGATACGTTTTTGTTGATAGAATTTCCAATATTCTTGTAGGAAAATACATTTTTACTTCGAAGGCTTTACTGTAATTACAAAAAATAGCTAGAAAAATACCAGAAGTTTCAACCTTTTTGCCGTTCAATTTGTTTTCTTCAGAAGAAAGCATAACATATAGATTTTCTTTAAAATTGGGTTATCTGATCTCCAACGGACAAGACTAAAAGAGGGAACAATTATATTAAAAAAAAATAATAATAAATAAATAAAAAATAATAATAATTTCATTTTGATTAATTTTCTTTATTCCGAGAATCAGTCTATGAAAATGTATTTGTTTGAAGTCTAATTTTTCGGTAATAATGGTTTTGTCGTTGTTACAATTTCCTGAATATAATCTTCTATCTACATAGGTGTTTGTGGTCTCTCTCTCTCTCTCTCTCTCTCTCTCTCTCTCTCTCTCTCTCTCTCTCTCTCTCTCTTTTTTTTTTTTTTTTTTTTTTTTTTTTTAAGAATTCTATTCTTGTGCATTCACCCCTCCAAAGAGGAGAGGAAAAAAACACACTCTCCGGATTTTCAGAACTTACAGAAACATGAAATCAAAATTCAGAAAGAAAGTAGTTGTGTCGTACTCGTGGCGTATTTCTACTCTTTTCACAAATTAATCGGCCGTGTCTGAATACCGGCAACCATAAAAAAATGCAAAGACGACAACAAACATTACACTATGGACCAAAAATGAAAACTATTAAGGCTGAGATCTTCAATAGCCGAGAAGAATCAGGAAAAAAAAAACATAAGCGCAGCTCGAAAAAAAAAAAAAAAAAAAAAAAAAAAAAAAAACTTACCGTCCCTTAAAGGCGTTTGGGTGTTGGTCACGGAGACCTAACTGGCGCCACTGCTTTAAGATGACCTAATAATTCTCTTCTTGTAATTTTCCTCTTGGTATAAGTAACTGGGAAGACAATATTTCCTAAGCACTTTATATCGTATGAAGGGAGTGCAATAGAAGTCTTTTTTTCACCTTCAATTCATCATTCATTTGATTTTACTGTAAATTGTTAACGATTTCCGTAACTCGCAAGATAAAATATATGAATATAGGAAAAATGTAAGTATTCCAAACATGCTACATTTGCTTTCACATTTACGGTAACTAGTTCAATGTTACGTTATAGCAACCTAATACGCAATAGAGTTCTAACAGATTGCATCATGGCAGCCCAGTCAGAGAGAGAGAGAGAGAGAGAGAGAGAGAGAGAGAGAGAGAGAGAGAGAGAGAGAGAGAGAGAGAGAGAGAGAGAGAGAGAGAGAGAGAGAGAGAGAGAGGGAGGGAGAGAGAGAGAGAGATGATGATAATGACAATGCTAATGACAATGATAATTATAATAATAACAACTATGATTAGAAAAAGGATACAGTGTGGACGCTACACAAACATTTACTGCCTGTATATTTCATTATGAAACAAGTGAATGGATTGCTCCAAAATACCCTTGGGTCTGTCGATATTGCAAGCAATTACTGAAAAATATTATAGAAATTTATAACACGAGACAAAACACAGCACAGACATCTCTTTTAAGGATCAAGATGAATATATTAAACATACTATAATGATCCTTACATCCATGGCAACTCCTCCAACGGTACGCGTATCAAGTTAATCCATGAAGCAGCTGAGCTATAGCCGATTATATCAAGACAGTGCAGGGAGAGAGAGAGGAAGGGAGAGAGGGGATAGGAAGGAGGGAAGAGAAAGACAGACAGACAGAGACAGAGAAAGAGAGAGGGGAGGCGAGAAGAGAGAAAAGATAAATTTAGCATAATGGTATGGATGATGATAGTAATGATAATAGCATTAGCTGTTGTTGTAGTGGTAATAGTAATGAAAGATGATGATTATAATGATGCGCTCTCTCTCTCTCTCTCTCTCTCTCTCTCTCTCTCTCTCTCTCTCTCTCTCTCTCTCTCTCTCTCTCTCTCTCTCTCTCTCTCTCTCTCTCTTTCTCTCTCTCTCTATCTATCTATTTATCTATCTCTCCCTATCACACACACACACACACACACAAACACACACACACACACACAAATAAACACACACAAACACACACACAAACACAAACAAACACACACACACACAAACACAAACACACACACACACACTCAACCATATCTCGCCCTGAGCCATCCCATGCTTGAACTACTTCAACTGCCCTCGGGTCAGTCGTCATCACGGCCAATTACGGCTTATGATTCCAACCGACTGGCGATTCACCGACTGCAAGACCACCAATCCATCACTAGATTACCTTATAATGTCCTTTAACACGAACGATTACGCTCGTCCATTGATTTGATGAAACGTATAGTACGTGGGTGATTTGGATACGAGAAACACATGGAGCTGAAAAGAATAGTATATAGGAATGATCCGTACGATGGGGATGATACAACGGACATGGATTGTAGTTGCGGGAAATACGGACTTGCTAAAAAAAAAGGGGGGGGGGGGGGGACTGATGGATCGAAGAACTTTCGGTGTCTAAATCAGGATCATTTTTTTGCCCGGATTTTGTATATCTCCCACAGCCAGTGTGATATACAGTACGGATAACGAATGACGGAACTTAGATGGAAGAAAGATTTGAATGAGAAAGAATAATATCGTAATGTCAGAAGTGTAAGAGAAGCCTTTCGATGTTATGTCTTCTTTAAAAAAAAAAATCATATTAAACCTGTAATTCTGTAGCAGCAATATGGCAGTTGTAACTATCCAAATATCTGCTATTTAGAAAAGAAAAAAAGAAAAAAAAAAGATTTCCGTCTGTTCTACCACAAGTACTTAATGAACTGCATATTCTCCCCAACTCACGGAGAACCCAAGTGTGCCATGTTATGCAGGCATTTCGGGTTTAAACTTGTGTTTGAGTTCACGCACGAGAGTTGAAGCTCGTGGTTCAACAAAGTTCAACAGACTGTGTCCACTGTAGAGAAACTGGTTCGGATCCACGGCTTCATTGCGGCCTCACACCACGTGTTTCTACCCGAGTGAACCGCCCGGAGACTTTTCACTTCACGCAACTTAATGCTATGAGCTTAAATTTACACGACTGTATATCGGACTGCTTGTGCAATAGATCGCCAAAGTACTTAATATAGCTCTGTTTACTGCAAGTTCATTTTATCTGATGTGCGGGAAACTCAATCAAAACATTTACTCTCGAGCTGACCAGCCGCTTGATCAATTGAGTGCTGTTCCTGATTTGCGTGTTGACAGAACATTGCAAAGGTCTCAACGCGACTGTGCCGAGTTCATAATCATTACACCGTATTACAGAATCTGAATTTATGCTTCGGTTATATTTTTACGTCTTAACTGTTTAAGAGGGGAGATGGTAAATGGCCACATGTACCAACGTGTGTGTAT
>BOPN01009833.1:0-2500 GCA_017312705.2 Penaeus japonicus
TATATATTCATATGCATATATATATATATATATATATATATATATATACATATATATATAGATAGATAGATAGATAGATATATATTCATATGCATATATATATATATATGTATATATATATATATACATATATATATATATGTATATATATATATATGAAAATACATATATCTAAATATGAATATATATATACATATATATGTACATATGTGTGTGTGTGTGTGTTTAGTTTAAGTGAAACTACCAATAGGTTTCAGTGCCTTTATTTGAGTGAGTAAAGGAGAATAACAGCCGGGATAAGGATAAGGATAAGCCAGATTTACGTAGCAGATGCTACGCCTGGCTTGTATGCGCTGAGGCGAGCCCGCATGTGTCAGCGTGTGCTGACTCGTGAGAGAATGTGCCAATGAGTGTTGACTCGATCTGAGCTTGGTCCTTACCCAACGCAGTGCCCAGCTACGTCAGTAATCGCCAGGTGACAGTGAAAGCTCACGAGCTTGGACGGAGCTCGATCTGCCGACCACGGGGATGTGAAGTCAACACGCTACCGCTGAGCTAACCATGCGGCTAACAGCCAGGAGTTGTAGTCCAATCCATATGTTGCTGGTGTGTGTTGTCGAGGTGTTCTGATCCGGCCAATCAGGTCCGAGCCAGGTCGAGGCTGTGGTGTGTATTCGTTTGGAGCCAAGTAGATGCATCAGAGCAGTCCACATTGCAGATTCAAACTGCCGTTCATGGTCTGTTGGGATGACTGCCGGGGTGCCATAGCGTGATACTCATCCTGCAACAAAAGCTCTGGCTACTGTGGCTGCCGTGATGTCAGGAATGTGGAAAGCTTCAGGCCAACGGGAGAATCTGTCAACTACAGTGAGGATGTAGGAACAACCGTTGTATATAGGAAGAGGTCCTACCAGGTCCAGGTGTATGTGCTGAAAACGTCATTGGTTAGTGGTGCATGGAGTGTCGACGAGGGTTTTGTGGTTCGTGAACAGCACGAAATCGCGGCCTTCGATGTAGAGGCGAAAATTTTTAATAGCAAGGTAGGCAATGGGGAGTTCTTTGCTAATTGCACTGTACTTCTTTTCTGGTGAGCGCAAACCTTTGGAGAAGAATGCTAGGTGTGTGTGTGTGTGTGTGTGTGTGTGTGTGTGTGTGTGTGTGTGTGTGTGTGTGTGCGTGCGTGCGTGTACGTGTGTGTGTGTGTGTGTGTGCGTGCGTGCGTGTACGTGTGTGTGTGTGTGTGTGTGTGTGCGTGTATGTGTGTGTGTTTGCGTGTGTGTGTGTGTGTGTGTGTGTGTGTGTGTGTGTGTGTGTGTGTGTGTGTGTGTGTGTTTGCGTGTCCTCAGCAGCAATGCTGATGAAAATATCTGAACGTGGATGAGCCAGAAGGGTAGCTTTGGTGATGGCTCTTTTGACTTGCTCGTAGGCAGAAATTGCAGTAGGGGACCAGTCAATCGGAATTGGGAGTCCTTTTCTTGTAGGCTGAAGAAGGGTGTTGAGCGGGTGGGTCAGCTGTGAGCAGTTGGTGACGAAACGTCTGAAGAAGTTCACCATACCCAGGAATTCACGGAGCTGCTGCTGGATGACAGGCCTGGGGAAAGCGTCAATGACCCTGACCTTTTCTTCTGAAGGGGTGATTCCCGACACAGAGATGGTGTGGCAGCGGAAGGTGAGTGAGCTTTTACCAAATAAACATTTATCAGGGTTAATAAGGATTCTGAAGTCCGCAAGGTACTGGAACAAGGCTTGGAGGGGCTGCAGGTGAGACTCAAAGGGCATTGTTAATGGCAGTTTTGTGGACATCCTCCTCAGCTATAGGGATTAGGTGGTACACCCATACCATATGCAACTTGAGAGTTCCTGTATGACATCCTGTACATGCGGCAGAGGGTACCTGTTGGGTATGGTCGCGAGGCTGAGGTGTTGGTAATCACCGCAGGGGCGCCATTCACCATCTTTCTTCAGGACAAGGTGGAGGGGCGACGACCAATTACTGTTGGAGCGTTTCAAGAGCGTAGGAGGGCCCGACCTAACAATGTGGTGTTTACTTGATGCTGAGGAGACTCTACCATTGAGCAGTTATAGGAGGGACAGAAACTTGCAGAGAAGATTGCAGTAGGGGCAGTCATCGTGCTGGACCACCTGGAGTCTGGGAATGACATTCGTGGCCGACGAACCATGAGCAATGTTGCCGGAGGAAACGTCCATGACGGTTCCAGTGTGAAGGTCTACCACAAGGTGAAAATGCTGCAAGACGTCCGCTCCGAGGATGGATTGGTGTACATCTGCTATGACGAAACGTCAATAGATGCGCCGCTTTAGACCTTAATCGAGCATTAAAGAGTGTTGTCCAAAGGTCTGGATGGGAGAAACGTTAGCTGCTTGAAGGAACAAAGAAGCATGAGTTTGACATTTTTCACCCAAAGTGGCTCGGCACTAGTACCGATTAGAAAGAGAAGACTGGTGGTAGAGTCAGAGATGTGCAGGAAGGGGGCACTGT
>BOPN01009833.1:10000-12500 GCA_017312705.2 Penaeus japonicus
AAATGTTGTTGTAAATTGTTTTGGAAATCCTTATTATACTGACTTAAAGTGCTTGAAATTTTAATATTGTATTGTGTTGTAGTGCATTATTATTGCTTATATATGTCTATAGAATGATATGGTACATTTTTATTAATAAAAAGAAATCAAAGGAAGGCTGCTTTTGATCCCTTATTGCTTACTCACTAAGTTATTATTGTCCTTATCCTCCCCCCCCATCCCCCTTCCTATTTATTAGAGTCAACCATACGACACATGACCCAAGAAGCCATACAATCCTAATTCTCCTGTGTAGAGTGTGTGTGTCAGGGTCATTATTGAAGGTCAGTTTTAAGTACTCGCCCAGTGATCAAGCCTGGCTCAAGGGCTGCTGGATGCCTCCCCCCTAACACTTATCCGTTGTTGCACACGCATAGTGGAGCTCTGGGGTGCGGGAAGGTTTAGCAAGTAGCAAGTTCTCGTAGACCGATCAATCTCCAATACGTCTCAAACAAATGATTCCTCCAAACACAACATCGAAGAAGTTCTTCAAAATGAAAGAACACTAAAAAAAGTATTTTCTTTGTGTGTGGTGGGGTATGTGTATGTGTGTGTACATGTGTGCATGATTTCAGTAATAAGAATTTAAGGCATTCATATGATACACATACACACACACACACACACACACACACACACACACACACACACACACACACACACACACACATACACACACATGATTTCAGTAATAAGAATTTAAGGCATTCATATGATACACATACACACACATGCACACACACACACACACACACACACACACACACACACACACACACACACCAGCATATTTTAGTATTTCAATAGGTCCATAGATATTCCTGCTTTCCATTCTATTACAGTTATTTGGAAATCATACTGTACTATTGAAATCAATTTTATTGTATGTCTTTACTCTTTCCCTTCCTTTCTCTCATTTTCTCCCTCCATCTTTTACACTCTTATTCCCTCTCAATATTGTCTCTTTTTCCTTCTCTCCTTCTTCCTTTTTTCCTGCCTGCTTCCCTCTCTCCTCTCCCTCTCCTTCTCCTTTTTTCCCAGCTTCCATCATCATTGTTCTTTCTTATTGATTTTTGGTCAAATTAGATATAATTTCCTTGCATCTATGTTGACACAGGTGGAGGACCAGTGCTTCAGTGTACACCGCATAGTTTTAGCTGCAGTGATTCCCTACTTCAATGCCATGTTCACTCATGACATGGCAGAGAGCAAGCAGAAGGAGATCACAATGCAAGGAATTGAGCCAAGGTAAGGTCCTTTGATCTGCTGTGAAGTGGAGAGCTTATAGTGAATATTGTGGTTTCTGTGATAGAAAAGAGGTGGCACTTCTATTCACTTTTTTTTCTTTCTTTCTTTCTTTTTCTATTTCTATTTCTTTTTCTGTTTCTTTTTCTTTTTCTTTCATATTCATCTTTACTCACAGCAACCTTCTGTTCCCCCACAGTGCTCTGGAGTCCCTGATCAACTTTGCCTACTCAGGCAAGGTCAAGATTGACGGTGCTAATGTTCAGAGCCTCCTAGTGGGTGCATCTTTCCTCCAGCTCTCAAAGGTCCGAGAGGCATGTGCAGACTTCCTTAAACTCAGGTAAATATGGCAATGTATATTTGTCTGGAGGTATTCAGGATTTATGATGAGAGGGTAGATTTTAAGTAAGAAAAGAATTAGGAGCAGTTAGAAGAATTATATATTGAGGAAAGGATTAACCTCTCAGCACTTAGGCACATTGTTGAACATGTGGTCAAGATACTGGGCTTTGTTCACCCTGTCTACACTTTATAAACTTATTATTGTGATATTCAAATTGCTATTCCCGCAGTTGATGGTGATAGCTGATGATCTCGACCCTATATCCCAATTGACAACTGTGCATTATAAAATCTAGGGTGTAGATATGTGAGATCTTTAGATTTTAGATGGAGACAGATAAATCCCATATTACCTACTACATATGATGCATTTGCATCATATGTAGGGTATGCCTTAGTGTTAGAGGAGATGCTGGTACAAGATTAGGGGCCAAATCACTTTAACAAGTTTAGGTTCCCAATATTTTTTTAGATACTCTTAGGCAAAACTTGGTATTCTTAAACATTGCCTTTCATTTCCCTCAACCTTTACCCTTTCATACAGCCTGGGCATTGTTGGAACTCTTTGGGAATTAGCTAAGGCAGGGGATGGGCATGCTTACATATCCTTTTTTCAATTTTCCTTTATGTCCTGAAACTTGTCTTATATTGCAGAATGTGACAACTTTCCTGCATAACAATGAGTGGAAAACAAAATATACATACATTTTAGAATACGTCCATAATTCAAGTCATAAACATAACCACCATAGCCAAAGTCCAAAGGAGACTTGTCTTTCAAAAAGTGCATCTTCTTCTGGTCTCTAGCACCGTCTAATAAGCTGGCACAACACCATCTGGTTTGATCATTTTCTATTGCCTGCTTTAATTTTGT
>BOPN01009833.1:17500-23440 GCA_017312705.2 Penaeus japonicus
TCTTCCAGCTGCCTCTTCGTGTAAGGTTTGGTTGAGCTTTCTTCAGTTCTCTGGCTGTGATACAAGGGTTTTTAATAATCTTATGACTTGTCAGCTTCATGTGACACCCTGGGACTGGGGCATGTGAAGGAACTCTAACAGAGGATCAGTGACTTGGCTCTTTTGAACAGGGCAAAAATGGCAGCCTTGTGCCTACCCATATGGTCACAAATCTCTTTCCAACTGATGTTTGCTTCATGGAAGGTGAGCATACGGGAGTTCTCACACAACATCTTTGTCCCAACCATTTTGAGTGTCACAAAAATTTAGGAGGGGAAATACAGAAATTTGCAATTAGCAAGCAAGCAACAAGCAAAATTTTCTCCTAACATGTTCCAGGCAACTCTTAGCTTTTACTGCACAGAAATTGCCACTTTCCACCTCAGTGAGTTGCCAAAGTATGATAATCACCCATAGCATATGGTATAGTGATCACAGCATAGAAAGTTACAAGACCGCTACCAAGGCACCAGAAAGGACACTAGTCATGTAACTTTCCGTGGTTACTGTAGCATAAATAGATGGCATCCATTGCTATTGGGTTAAGGCCATAACTATATGATTGACTCAGAGTGGCTACATAGGGATAGTGTGGTGGGTATGTCTGGAGGAAACTTGCCAAATAGTGTTGGATTTAGTTGTTGAAACTAAACACATCTCATTCAAACAAAAAAATAAATAAAAAAGAGAGAGAGAGGGGCAGGGGGTAAATCTGCCATTTTTTGACAGCTTGTGTAAGTGATGGCCATGTTCCAGATGAATTTGTCTCCATAGAATATGTATTGAGGCATGAACTTAAAAAGTAGGATTTTTGGGGTTGCTATCTTATTGTCATTTACTGTGGTGAAATTGCTTTTATCTTTCTTTTCTTTCTTTCTTTTTCTGTCTATTTTTGTGCTCTTTGTTCTTTTTTTCTTGTTGCATTTTCCATTTTCCCATCGTCAAACACCATCTCTCTTTTAGGTTTTCGAAGCTATCATGTCTTGGGTGAAGCGAGACCTGGACCAGCGGACTGACAACTTGCCTGAGCTGCTCACCAAGGTACGGATGCCACTCCTCACACCCCAGTACCTGACTGACTGCGTGGGAACCGAGAACCTGATACGCTCATCCCATGAATGCAGGTGAGTCAATATTAGTGAGTGTTCAAGTGCACGAGCCCCTCTTTATGTGTATGTGTATCTCTATTTGTCTGTCTGCCTCTCATTTCTTTCTGGGATTTGGGTGAAGATGTGGTGCTGTAAAGGAAAGTGAAAGCAGTTGATATATTGTCTTTGTTCATCTCTTTTCTTTTAGTCGTGAATAAAGAAAATATATATATATATATATATATATATATATATATATATATATATATATATATATATATATATATATATATATGTATATGTATATGTATGTATATATATACATATATATCTCTTTATCTTTGTCTCTTTCTTTGTCTTTTTCTTTCTTTGTTTTTTCTTCTTCTTCTATTAGTCATGAATAAGGAACATCCACATCTACATGATAGTTTTCTTCTAGCCTTGCCTTTTTTATTTTCTTTATTACTCTGGAATAAAGAATATACACATGTAAAAACAGAATATATATATTTATTTATTTATATATTTGTGTGAATATGGATATATGTCTATGTATGTGTATACATATATTTATATATATATATGGATGTGTGTGTGTGTGTGTGTGTGTGTATGTATGTATGTATATATATATATATATATAGAGAGAGAGAGAGAGAGAGAGAGAGAGAGAGAGAGAGAGAGAGATATAGATATAGATATATATATGTGTGTGTGTGTGTTTCTGAAGTTGAATAAAGTCTTCCACGCTTTATTTACAATGTCCCCTAACCTTGCCCTCCCACATCCCCAGAGATCTACTGGACGAAGCAAAAGACTACCACTTGATGCCAGAACGCCGACCACTCCTTCAAAGCTTCAGAACGAGACCTAGATGCTGTAATGATATTGTAGGCCTTATTTATGCGGTCGGTGGCCTTACTAAATCAGGTGAGAGTCGAAGTAAGAAGTAAAGGTGGTGAGACGAGCACCGCACAATTGGTGGGGTAGAGGGGTGGGTGGGGGGGTAATTCGGTCTGGTGGTTTGGGGTGCAAGGAAAGAAAGAAGAGAGGAAACTATGCAAGACTAGACTTTTTCCAAGGCTGTTCGATGGGATGGATCGATAGAGAGAGGGATTGATGCAAGATTGAACACAAGATGGATGCAAGATGATTTGTGGGGTTTGAGTGGGAGCAAGAATATACTCCTCTCCCCCCTTCCTCCCTTCCCTCGCTCCCCCTTTCTCAAGACGTATCAAACCATGCGCAGCTTCCTTTAAGCTATGACGAAATTGTATGTGCCGTCCACAAGCTTTTCAGTGAAGCAAGAGCAGTATTCACATCAAGAATTGTCACATTTGTTGCTACTGCTTTGACTTCAGTTTAATTTCATTTTCTTATTGTTATTTTACTTTTGATATTATGAATATTATTATTTGATTTGAGTATTAATTTTGATATTAGAAATATTAACTTTTTTTTTCATCATCCTCTTTATTATCTTTATAATTGTTATTATTATTATTGTTTTTGCTGTTGTTGTTGTCTTTGCCATTGTTATTGGAGAGGGTTGAGCTTATGTAAGCAGTATTGGGCTTATTTGAATATATTGTATATCAACTTTAAGTACTCTTTATTCTACCCATGCCCATGATTTTTTGATTCATTAGAAAAAAAAATGATCAGAGAAAAACAAAAGGGGAAAAATAAATCATATCTCAGAAAATGTATTTAGTGTGATCCTGAAAGTGAGTGAATGATTAATATGATTGATATACAGGCTTGCATGCTAGAAGTAGCATCTTGTAGATGGAATTGAGCATTATGATGGCAGTATTTGTAGAGGGTAGCAAGTGCATGTGAAAGAGAGCCTCACATCAGCTCCATATTTAGGTACTCACATTCCCACACATTCTGAACCTGTTTACATCATCTTGGACAAAACACCAGAAATGGAAATCATGAATAAATCTGTAGAGAATTTATTAGAAAACCTATATGTATTTAAAGTTATTGGTAAATATTACTGTTCAAGCTCTAGCCCCATTTTTCTTTTAAGAGTCAAAATGGACATTGTTGTCTAATCCCTAAACATCAGGCATTGTGTAACTTATCCTATCCTTGTGATTAGGTAATTTCTGTGGATGGGTCACCAGCAAATGCCATGGCACAGCTGTGAATGTTTTTATATTGCTAAACTAAAAGTGTAACAAACGTAGATGTGGTAGTATGTGAGTTTTCAGTTTTCATTCAGCTGGTAGCATCTGTTAAGGAGACGTCTGCAGATGTGCCCTTGTGCTGAGCAGATAAGGTTATTAAAATACAGTATACTATATTTTTCAGTCCAAGCATATTCCCCAATGATATACGTGTGGGTGTGCAGGGCCATAGCTAGGGGGATGGGGTCAAAGATGTCAGACAATCCCTCTTCCCATTCCAGGAGTTGCAACATTGTCTATACTCTGCCTCTGACATCATGTTAATATGATAACTGACGTTACTGAATACCTTCCTGCATGCCATTCTGAGAGAAGATCGTCTGTCTTACTTTACCTTGATAGGGGACCTTGAGCTAGCAGTAGACATTTCTCTAAGGTGCATTACAGGAGAGTGTTTTAGAAGCTTAGCACACTGCAGCAAATGAAGCAATATTATATTCCTCCAAGTTTCACAGGAACATTTAAGTAGCTAGGTGGGAAATGAGTTACCAGAAAATGTGTGTTGGTACTCAAGCAATCTCTAGTGTACCTCATTTCTTCAGCCATCCTCACTCAATTCCTGAGTACTGAAGTAGTGTGTCTGTTGACCTCTGTAGAAATATAAATCACAACTTTGGGCCTCGTACCCCTTCTGTAACCACAATTGCAGCTAACATATTTTTGTTCTTTATTTACTATTACAGAATATTTTTCTAAGCAAGCATGAGTAAAAAAAAAAAAAAAACACTGAAAATCCTGGATAGGGGCCTGGTGTGAATGTTTACAGGAATAGTAGCAAAGATATTGATGAAACAGGAAGAGATAGTCAGTCAAGTTGGAATTAGGAATTCAATAATGAAATAGAATTACAATCTGTGGTCCCTTGTTCTAGGAAATTAAGCTTTACTGTCTTAAAACTATTTACATAGACAGTACATAGAGAAAGGCTGTGAAGTAAGAATATCGTCATATTGATTCATTTTTCATCTGTAAAGAAAGTTAGTGTACCCTGTTTTTAATGTTAGTGTCTGCTGTTTTGACAGAACTCATTAGTAAAGATTGTTAGATGAATTATGATGTTAAACAGCAAAGTGGTGGATATTAGTTATGCACTTATATAGATAAGTACATATTTACACACACACATACCTATTTGAATATATATATTTATTCACCATATGTGAAACTTCACATTTACTATGAGGAGAGAAAAGAGAGAGAGAGAGAGAGAGACAGAGAGGAGGAGGAAAGAGTTACAGAAAATAGGGAGAGAGAGATTATAGAAGAAAGAAAGAAGGAAGAGAAAGGGAAAAAGGGTGAGAGAGAGAAAGTGATGGGATTATCACTAGGCTTGTGACACGGCATGAAATGCATGAAGCATGTATGCTGCATGCATTTATTTTTAAATGCATATTGCATATATGCAACACATCAGAATCGAAGGCAATATCTGAATGCCAAGGGCTCTTAAATGACTTTCAATTGTCTGTAGATGTTCACTTTGTATCGAACAACTTTACCATAATATCAAATGCAATGGGAAAACTAGAGAAGAGAGGATTAGCACTTTCTAATGCACTGCAAATAGTTGAAGATGTCAAGGTAAACTTAAATGCATTATATGAGAAAACATTTGCGGATAAATTTAACAGTGTATTAACTAAGAACAAAGGATACTCTAGTCTGAAAATCATAAATCAATTATTGTCTGATAAAGGGAATAACATTGAGAAGGACAAATATGTGAAGCAACTGTCTCCTAATTTGACAGTATTCTTGTATGCACTAGTCGTGTCGTGCGATGTTGAGAGAGTGTTCTCGGTGTATAAAACTGTGTTAGCTGCAAACAGGAGATGTTTAAACTTTGAAAACTTAAAGTATAATGCAGTCCTGATGTACTAGAAATTTAGTTATTTGTTTTTGTTATTTTGTTAATTGTTAATTGTTATATACTTGTTAATTGTTATATTCACAATGCCATATTCAATGCTTACTAAGTGTTAAAAATTAAAATTTATTTATGTTAAACAGATTATATTTTGAAAAGGGTAACATAAATTAAAACTAAACTCAATATTTATTTTAATTAAATAAAACTTTGCCAATACATATTGATACAAATAATGATTTTAATGATTTATAAATATTGACAATTGATATTCCCAATGTTGGTACAAGATATATTTCAATAGTTATAATACGCATTGTAACAAATTTTCTATATATAAATACATAGAAACTTTGATTTAGTAGAAAATTATGGAGTAACTATTTTAAATGCAACTCATAGGGGCATGAAATAAAGCTTTAACGGCATGTTTTGAGGTCATGAAGTGTATACTTTTTAGAGCATATGTGCATGAATTTTAAGTGCATAAGTGGCATAATTGTTAAAGCATATTGTCACAAGCCTAATTATCACTGATTCTACTTCAAAATATCTGTGTGGGTCATCTTTGGCTATATGAATACAGGGCATATCTTACAATTTTCTTTGCTCACCTACAAGGATTTAAATGTTAATGATAGAATTTATAACACTATATTTATATTGATTTAATTCTGTAAATTCATCTCTCTCTCTGTCTATGTAGCCAATGATGTATGTATGTATGTGTGTGTGTGTATATGTGTGT
>BOPN01009834.1:25000-26580 GCA_017312705.2 Penaeus japonicus
TTGTTATTATTATTTCAGTATCATTATAATTATCATTATAATTATCGTTATCATTATCATAAATATTATTATCTGTTATAAGTATTATAATTATCATTACTATCGTTATCTATATCATAATATATATATCATAATCTGTTATTACTATTATCATTGTTATTATTACCATAACTTTTATCATTGTCACCCTCATCCTCGCTTTTGTTGCCGTTTCTGTTATCTTGATATAGGAAGGTAGGTAGATTGAAAAAGAAATAGAAATAGACATATACGATGCCCGAATTAACAATTGTGATAGAAAGATGATTATCTTTCATGATACAATAAATGAGCACTCAATGAATCAAAATTATTATAGAATTGATGCAATTTGCAAAAGTTTGTAGTTGATTTTTTTATTAAGGTTTTTCATGTGATATTGTGTCTTTTTTGTCTTATTTTCCAATTGCCTAAATAATTCACTGGTTATTTATGTTATAGCCATAGTATACCATTACCAACATAATGCTCGGGTCAATGATTTCTATAAATAACTTTCATCCGCTTTGAAAATCTCATAAAGAGAAAGGGCACCTCGGTATTACTATATATGAAACAGTTCAAATGTTTAAATTTCCAAATTCATTACGTTTCCATTTGGGCTGAGCCTCCGCTGACCTGGATATGATACACACCAAGCACTGCAAAACGAGATTGAAACAAAATGAGGTTGATCCTTTATCATGGTGAGTGATAGCCCCTCTTCTACCCTCGTTTCTTCTTGGCTGTCGTTGTTTATAGGCCTTGGTTGAGTGTATGGTCTGTATCGCCCTATAGAACTGGACTAGGAAGGGCCCGATTCCTATTGTAAAGTGATTATCTCTCTCTAAGTCGGTATGATAGCGAGTCCTCTCACAACAGGAGGTTCGCTTAAGAGTACAGCTGTTACAGAATACAGCTGAACTATTTTCATCCCGAGTTGAGTGTGTGTGTGTATGTGTGTGTGTGTGTGTGTGTGTGTGTGTAATCAGCCACAGCTGATATGTGATATCTCCTTACATCACATCAGGTCACGGACCTTAACATCAACATCTTTATGGCGATGCTTCTCAAGTTGAAAGCACGAAACCTATCGAATGTTACCATTTTCTTAGCAAACTATCATTTGGTCTTGCAGTGAAGGGATATTTATGCATATTTAGCTAGATTACTATTGTTACTATGTAAAATGGATGCTTTAATAACGCACGTCTGTCATCATTCAAGATATATACGAAAAATGATACACAAATGTCACAGACCATCTCATGATGTGCAAGACTCAATAACATGTAATATGTTTTGGCCATAAGGAGTCCTAGAAAACATAGTTTTTTAACGTAAGCGTTTAGTTCAATTGCGTAAGCTCTTGAGATGTAACGGGTTCTTTAGGAACAATCCCTTGAAGTGAAATGTCAAGGATTGTGGTTGCTACTGCGGCGTTCGTAGACATATTGTCAGTTGGTTATATTGCAGATTCAAATGGATTTCTATATGTGTGCTATCTTTATCATAGATTCTCTCTCTCTCTCTCTCTCTCTTTCTCTCTCTCTCTCTTCCCC
>BOPN01009835.1:0-2500 GCA_017312705.2 Penaeus japonicus
ATATATATATATATATATATATGTATATATATATATATATGTATATAGATAGATAAATATAGATATATATATGAGCAAGATGCAAATAAATTTTGATGTAGCCATCTAGATCCATCTTTAAATATTAGTTTAATCTGTCAGTGACACTAAGGGGTCGAGGGTTGTGTTTGTGTCGCAATATCTGCATGCACACACTCAGAACGGTTCCGTGTGGACACACAAATTTCGGCGTGTGCGTTCACCGCCGTGTGTATGTCTACATCTGTGGGTCAAGTATATCTACATAACTGATTAAAAAGAGCAGGACGTTGTATGCGTATCTTTAAGAAAAAAAAGAGAGAGAGAAAAAATAGAACTAGGATATCTATATGAGTGTGTGCTAAAGATGATGAAAGACGTCCCAACTACGGAAAGCCTTGTAGATATGCAATCATCCCTTGCTTCATCTACGCCGGAAGGTGCGTGGGGCTCATTTTATCATAGGTATCAAAGGAATGAATCATCATCCTGTCTTCAATCGTTGCTCATAATTTTGCTTGATAACATAGTGATTATGATTAACTTTCATTATCTCTTTGAACTTCTCCTCGTTTGGTTATCCTGTTGTTTTGTAGGTCTGTCTGTCTGTCTGTCTGTCTGACTCTCGCTCTGTTTCTCTCTCTCTTTCTCTCTTTCCTTATCTGCTTCGCTTTCTTATTTTCTTTCTTTCTTGTTTATTCTACCTTGGTTTTTATTCTTCTGATTGGCCCCTCTCTTTCATCCCTTCCCTCTATTTCTCTCTGTCTTTGTCTGTATGTCTAGCTCTCTCTCTCTCTCTCTTTCCTTCTTGTTCTCTCTCTCTCTCTCTCTCTCTCTCTCTCTCTCTCTCTCTCTCTCTCTCTCTCTCTCTCTTTCTCTCTCCCTCTATTTTTCTATCCATACATTTCTCCCGCCTTAGTTATATCAGTTACAACTGTCAACATTAATGACAACAATAAAATTATTTGCTTATGGGATCCATAATGCTTTATCATATGAATGTTATCATCAATTCTAAATAGCATCCTATAAAGTTTACGTTCTCTATAGCCTTTATCATCATAGACTGTGGTAACGACACTAGCTTGTATAAATATCTTTGCAACTGTAAATACTATGTGCCTCAATATCTGCTTGCAATATCTATAATGTACTTCCCGACTGTACTGTAAGCATGATAGACTTCAAATGTAGATATGTGAACCAGTTTGGCCCAAATGAAATAAACTTCAGAATCATCAATATGATATAATGATGATGAAGGGAGCCATAAGATGACGTAAGGAAAGTGTAGGAAGGAAAGATAATGAGGGTGAAAGGTTTAAGGAGAATGAGATGATGATGACGGCATACGTAAAAGAATGTAAAAATTACAGCCAATTCACACACAGAGAAGCACACACAATATGAGAAGAAAAATGATGATATAAGGACAAAATACACACACATACACACACACACACACGCACACGCACACATAGACACACAGACACAAACACACACACACATAAATACAAACGCACTTACACACACACATAAACACACATGCACTTACACACACACACTTTCCCACTCACATTGAACCTCTCTGCCCCTTTATTTTTAACCTCCCCCCTTATATTTCAATCCCCTAACCCCTTTCATTCCTTCTCCCATATTCATAAAATCTCCTCCCCCCTTACATTTGAACCCCTTCATTTGAACCTTCCCCCTTTCATTTCAACCCTTCAAGCTCCCTTACATTTGAACCTTATCCCTCCTTACATTTGGACCTCTCCCCCCCCCTTATATTTCAGGCCCTTCGCCTCATCTTCCCTTATATTTGGACCTCTTTCTCTACCCTTATATTTCAGGCCCTTTGCTTCATCACCCTTGTATTTGGACCTCTTTCTCTACCCTTATATTTCAGGCCCTTTGCTTCATCACCCTTATATTTGGATCTCTTTTCTCCCCTTATATTTCGGGCCTTTCACCTCATCCCCCTTATATTTGGACCTCTTCCCCCGCCCCCTTATATTTCAGGCCCTTCACCTCATCCCCCCTCAAATTTGGACCTCTCCCCACCTCATCCCCCTTATATTTAGACCTCTCCCCCCCTCATCCCCCCTTATATTTAGACCTCTCCCCCCTCATCCTTCCTTATATTTGAACCCATTCCCCTCCGCCTCATTTCTTACTTATCTCTTATCTCCCCTTTTTTCACGCCCCGACATTAGGTCATGCTCTCCCTATTTTCCAGTTGTGAGATAAGCCGTTTTCTCTTCCACGTCTTCATTTAAAAAGTTTGTGTCTTAGACTTGATAATATCTTCTGGTCTAAGAGAGTTACGGAAGGAGGGAAATAATTTCTTATCTCTTCTTATCAACGGAATAAGCATGGTCCTTTTTTTAACGTATTCTTTCCTTCATATTTTTCACTTTCTGCTTCCCTTTTATCATCACTTCTTCTATTTTATCTTCTTTTTCTTCTTCGGTGTCACCAT
>BOPN01009835.1:10000-12500 GCA_017312705.2 Penaeus japonicus
ATTTCATCCTGCCATCTAGTCATTGGTCTTGCCCTTGGTCTCAATGTGTCGTGTATTTCCCATTCTGTTTTCTTTGTCCACCTGTTGTCCTGTTTCCTATGTATATGCCCAGCCCACTGCCACTTTTTCTTCTTAATGCTCTTGAGTATATCCTCTACTTTTGTTTGTTGCCTGATCCATGTGGCTCTTTTCTTGTCTCTTAAGCTAATTCCTAGCATAAGCCTTTCCATTCCTTTTTGAGAACTTACTAATTTTCTCTCGAGTGCTTTGGTCGTAGTCCATTTTTCTGACCCATATGTCATGACGGGGAGGACACATCGGTCAAAAATCTTTCTCTTTAAAATGAGTGGCAGACGACCTCGTAATATATTACTATGTGTACCGAATGCACTCCAATCTAGCCTGATTCGCCGTTTTATCTCGGCTTCGTAGGATGTAATAGTCTTGATGTTGCCCTAGGTTTACATACTCGTTCACTGCTTCTAGTACCTCGCCCTGTATTTGTATTTGCTTAACTGGGGTTTGACTGTTGAGTATGACTTTAGTCTTTTTCAAGAACAATCTCATATGCAAATCTTAAATTGCAGTCTTTTGTGTCCCCCTTTTGTGTATTAAAATTATTATTGCTTTTCCAGGACGCTTAGGCATCTGTTAAAAAGATTGGCCAGTTTTACTGCCGCAATCTCTCCTGCATCTTGAGTAAGATCTTCACTAATGCCGTCTTCACCTGGTATTTTTCCTCTTTTCCTGCCTTTTAGTGCCCTATTTACTTCCTCTACCGTGATGTTTGGAACATTTCCAATTGTTGTATTTGTCTCCGTACGTGGTTGGTCGTTTGAGTGGTATAAGTCGCGATAGAAGTCTTCTATTACTTTGATAATTTCATTTTTATTGTATGTCACCTCTCCATTGGGTTTCTGTACTGCATTATTTGATTTTCCCCAATTAGGAGCCTTAAGGCTGGTGCCTGCAAGCAGAGCTTCATTTATTTTTCGTATATTAAATTTGAGTATATCCTCTTTCTTTTTGTTTATCGTCTTAGTCAGTTCTGCTGATTCTATCTTGTCTCTGATTGATGTTATTTTCACATTGATGTTAGTTTTTTTGTCTCTACTGAAAGCTTACAGAACTTTTCTTTTTCGTCTTTACCGCCTATTTCAATTGCGATTTCCTTTAATATCTCGCTGAATTGGTCGTTCATTTGGTCTATGTCAAGATCTTCTTCGAGAGTTGAGTATCTGTTCCGAATGTTAATACTGAATTCCGTTGCCCTATTCTTAATGTTAATTAGACTAACGAGAGGCTCCTGTATGAGCTTATTTCGTTCCCTTCTTAGCTGTAATTTTACTCTACTTCTGACTAGTCTACGGTCGATACCGACATTTACTTTATTGATAACGGTTATGTCTTGTACAATGTCGCGCCTATTGGTGATTATGAAGTCAATTTCACTTTTTATGCCAGATGGTGATTTCCATGTCCATTTCCTCCTGGGTCTCTTTTCGAAGAATTTATTCATTATTTTAAGGGATCGAGCTTCGGCGAATTCTATTGGCCTTTGCCCTCTCTCATTTCTGGTGCCTATTCCATGTTTCTCAACCGAGGTTTCTCCATCTACCCTTATTCCTATCTTGGCATTAAAATCCCCCATAATCACGGTAAAATGGGTTTTTGCTCTATCGGTAGCTGCTTGCACATTTTTGTAGAAGCTCTCTATCTCCTCATCACTATGACTACCGGTAGGAGCGTATACTTGGATAATTTTTAGGTTATATCTATTGTTTAGTTTCAGTATTACAGAAACTACTCTTTCGCTCACACTGTAGAATTCCCTAATATTCTTTTCGAGGCGCTTGTGAACTAAGAAACCTACTCCTAGTTCTTGTCTGCTATCCAGGGGTTTACCTCTCCAATATAGTAAGTGACCATCATTTAGTAATTTCTGTTCTTCGCCTAGTCTTCTAACTTCAGAAAGTCCTACAATATCCCATTTAATAAATGAAAGTTCCTCAAGCAGTGTCAAAAGATCAGATTCTGTTCTCAGAGTCCTTACATTGTATGTACACAAATTCATCATCTTTAGGCCGTGACCAGGGGCTCCTTCACTTCCGGGAATGAGGGCCGTTTTCTTTACTGGGAAATCATATTTAAAAGGGGTGGGGCCTAATACCCCCACCTACCGGCCTTAATTGTACATGGTGGGGGGAGTAATTTTAGTCAGGAGGCTACCTTTGATCTCCAATAACACGTTTGAATTAGTCTCGCGTGTTATTAGATCTTAGTATCCCCCGATCTATCTCACAACCTCTCAGTCCACTCCAGTGAGAATAGACATTTGTTTATATACACGTGCAGGGCCTACCAAAAATGCATGCTTGCATGTTTATGCGCGCTCCCGTGCCCGCACTTATGTACGTTTTTAGATATAGATTGTGCCCGTGCATGCACAGTGTAGACGCATAAAAATATACAATTATGCAATTAGGCACATACTCCAAGC
>BOPN01009835.1:22500-25000 GCA_017312705.2 Penaeus japonicus
CCAACCGCAAATGGGAAGAGGCAACACATCACCACGTGCCTGGAGTCCCTGCCCCCTCTACCACCTCTCCTACTACACAATCACCACCGCTCGTCATCAATAACTACGTAGAACGAGCGGAGACACAACAAACCCATCAGCAAGACGAGGAAGGTTTCGTCACCGTTACCTCGAGAAAACAAAAAAGAAAAACAAGGGAGGAACGCAATACAGCAAAACCCCTACAAGGTGCCGACCGTCCCAAGGTAGTATATTTATATATCACTAGCTGTCATCCGGATACAAACGAAGAAGATATTGAAGACTTCCTCGTTAGTAATTTTGACAGCATATCAAATGCTAAAGCCTTCAAAACTAAGATGACACATGAATATTATTCAAGCTTCACTGTTACTGTAAGAGGCAAAGAAATAAATTCAGAACTTTTTATAAGTCGATGTGTTCCCTGACAACGTAAAAGGTTTTCTTAAACAGAAACAAGTACAAAACCGACCAGAATGTTTGACCGCGCAAAACCGTCAGCGCGGCCAGTGATTGAGTCACATAACATCTTAAAAATAGAACATATCAATGCACAATCTCTCCTCGGTCACCTTGAAGAAATTGTATTGTTAGTAAAGGAAAGAAATGTGGACATACTCTGTGTTAGTGAAACATGGCTCCACCAGGAAATGATATGATAACTTTATCAACATTCCAAATTATCAAGTTTATCGATGTGATGCAGGGCGAGGAGGTGGAGTATGCATATTTGTAAGGGATGCCCCTTAAAGTCAATAGGATATCAACTACAACAGTTAATAATACTGCCGTAGAAGATGTCTGGGTTACCGTACAAAGCAACATGCTTCCTTCCTTCATTATTGGCGCCGTCTATAGGCATCCCCATGCAAAATCTGAATCTTTTGAATATCTTGAACAGGATTTTAGAGAAATGTCCTTAAAAAAGAAATCACTTTTTATCTTAGGTGACTTAAATGATGATTTAAATAAACCACATGCTAAGTTAGCAAAGTTAATCAAGAAAAATAAACTAGAACAAGTGATCAATAAACCCACAGGATCTGAAAACAACTCGTCTTTATTAGATGTAATAATAACGAATAGATTGAATACCATACTCCATACAGACGTCATTCCATGTCATATTGCTGATCATGAACTTATTACGATGACGTTGAATATAAAGAAACCAAAGCGACCACCGGTTACAAAAACTTTTCGTGACTTCAATCACTATGACCCTCAGTCATTATGCGAGCTAATCATATCTAAAGAACCAACTCTATTAGATATTTTATCACAATGTAAATACGGACCAGTGATAAAAAGCAGCATAGATGCCTCTGCTCCCTATGTGACAAGAATCGTCAGACGTCCCCCTGCTCCATGGATAAATGACGACATCAAGAGAGCCATTGCCGATAGAAATAATTCCCAACAAGCGCTCAAAGGAAACAGATTTGAGCCCGCCCTTCAGGCAATTTATAAAGTAAAAAATAAAAATGTTAAGTCATTAATTCAATCGGCAAAGACTAATTATTTCAGAAATAAATTCGCTGAACATAAAAACGACTCTAGTAAAACATGGAAAATTGTTAAAACATTAGTGCCTAACAAACAACACACAGATAATTACACAAATTCTACACATAACACCGACCATTTTAATAACTTCTTTGCACAAATTGGAAAACTAACTTATGAACAAACAATTGGCACCACATTACATCAAAACACAGATCAGGCAAGGCTCATAACTGATGATTTCAGACCGCAACCAGTAGACGTAGAAACTATCATCCTAATAATAAAACAACTTCGCGAAACAAATGCGGTGGGAGCAGACGGTATTGCTTTGCGCTTTATTAAGGATAGTCTACCGGTAATCGCATTTTATATAACGATCATCATTAACACCTCACTGGTAACTGGTGTTTTCCCGTCGCTTTGGAAACATGGAATTGTAACACCAATTTTCAAGTCTGGGGATATAGACGACATGAATAATTACCGCCCTATCACAATACTTCCAGTATTATCTAAGGTTCTTGAAAAAGCAGTAGCAATTCAATTGATGAATTTCCTGGAGACCAATAACTTATTATCTAAAACTCAACATGGCTTTAGAAATAGGTTATCCACTGAAACAACGTTGCTGAATTACTGACCAAATTTATAATAACATGGACAACAATAAGGTAAATTTACTCGCTCTGTGCGATCTTTCTAAAGCTTTTGACAGCGTCCATCACAAAATTCTTCATTACAAATTAAGAAACCATAGAATTGATACCCATTGGTTTGATAGCTATATAAATACAAGAACCTAATCGGTAAAAATTAATGAAAATATATCATTAGCACAATCAGTTTATTTCGGAGTTCCACAAGGATCTATATTAGGCCCGATCCTATTCACAATTTTCATTAATGATTTATCAACCATAGTCCATAACTGCCATCTAATACAGTACGCTGATGATTCTCAATTTCTCCA